>BQNB010045357.1:0-27295 GCA_026074375.1 Tanacetum coccineum
GCAGTTTTCATTAGCAAAATTAGATAAGTTTAAGCTTGTTTTAAGGTCTAAATTTGATAACATAAGCTCTTTGGACATTTAGCTTAATCTGTTTTCACTTTTTAAGCTTATTCATCAACTTTTACTAGCTTAATATTAGGGCTGCACTTTGCTATTTTCAAATTTCAAAAAAAAAATCCAAAAAAAATAGTAGGTTGTAATCTGTCAGTTTTCAAAACCTTTTTCTAGCTTATTTTCTTAACAAATTTTCTTAAATTTTGTTTTTATGTGTTCATTGGAAGTTAAAATTAATCTGTTTTTGCTTTTTGCCTTATTACAAGAGCTTATTTGTTCTTAATTGAAGCTCAAAGTTGGCCATTTTCCTTTGAATCTGTCCTATTATAGTCAGCTTATCATTTAGCTTTTAAGACCTTCATAGCCAGTTTTCTTTGCTTATTTTTGTCCTATTTGCTTATTAGGTTTAGACATTAATCTTTTTTTAGCTTATTTGTCATTTCCAATTGCTTTTTAGCTTTTAAATCTTAGTTTAAAAGTAGCCATTAATCTTGTAAACTGTCTTTGTGGTTACCTGTTTTAATAAGCTTTTAAGTGTCTTTCTGCTTATTTTATTTTCTTACTTTTGCTTATTAGTGCTTATTAGATCTAAGGCTCTATCTGTTTTTAAGCTTATTTGACTTTTTCATTTACTTATTGTGTTCAAAAAGCCAAACAGTTTAGCTCTTTAGCCTCTTAGCTTAAGAAACCAATTCTGTCATTTTTATAATAAATAAAATAAAATAAAAGTCAAAAAAATATTATTCTTTTTTTTAATTTTTCTTTTATCATTTAGGACCTTTTAAAATTAAATTTGCATTTGTAGGGTTAAAATTTTAGAATTTAGGTTTTTAAAGCACGGGTTTAGGTTCCCGTTATCGTTTTTCGTGTTTTAACTTTAATTGCTTTCGTTTTTAGCTTGCTTTTACTTGTTTTTACATCTTATTTGTAGAAATAGAATCCCAAATCAAAAATTTGATCATTCAATCACTCGATCACGAACTTAACCTCGATTTTCAATTCACGCCTCGTCGGGAAACGACCCGGGAAGGTTTTGGATTTTACTTTGGTCAAAAGTAATCTTTTAAAAACCTTACGGAATACTTACTCTCCCTTCTTAATTGATATTTTGGTTATATATTATATATATGTATTAAGCAATTATTATATATATATATATATAAGTCAAAAAAATATATTTCCTTTTTTTAAAACTTTTCTTTTATCATTTAGGACCTTTATAATAAATTTGCTTTTGTAGGTTTAAGTTTGGAATTTTAGTTTTTAAAGTCGGGTTTGATTCCCGTTAATTGTTTTTCGTGTTTTAACTTTAATTGTTTTCATTTTAGGCTTGCTTTTACTTGTTTTTGCATCTTATTTGTAGAAATAGAATCCAAAGAATCATTGAATCATTCAAACACGCGATCACGAACTTAAACTCGATTCTTAATTTACGCCTCGTCGGGAAACGACTCGGAAGTTTTTTGGAATTTACTTGGATAAAAGTAATTAATGTTTTTTTAATAATAACAATAAACCTCTTTGAATTCTTCTCACTATATTTTAATTGTATCTTTGATATTAGTTAGTTATGCATATTTTATTTTTATATTTTATATATATTATATATATATTATATATATTTTTATTATATTATATTTACATATATTATATGTATATATATATAGTAAGGAATTTTTCTAAATCAATTTTTGGCGCCATTGCCGGGGAGGTTGTGAAACGATTATTGTGTACGTTTGAAGATTAGTGTTTGAAGACCCTTCCCCGTGAAGTTATCGCTTTCATTTGTGAATATTTTTCTATTATCAAGTGATCAAAAATACCAAAAAAATTGAAAAAACAACAAAATCAACCGTTGTGTCACTTGTGAATTCGGCTTAACCTTAGATTACAAACTATAAGAGAGGTATAAAGAGGGTTGATCCGACGAACTTCGATCCGAAAGGAGAAGGTTTTTAATAGCTTCGCGCTTACTCGCTCCTCCGCTTCTTTGTGCGTTTTCTAAAGAGCTACCGTACACTTGTTTGATTATCGGTTACAAAAATATTTTTCTCTTTTTTTATTTTCTCTTATTTTGTTCTTAGTGTATGCAAACTCGCTCTTCGTCAAAATTCGTTGGTGAACCTTCTACTAATCCTACTTCTACGATTTCGAAACGTCGTAATCGTAGACGTTCTATACAAAGAGTCGAACCGTTTTATCTTGTATAGACTCCCGTAGTTACGATGGCCGATCAACGTACTATGGGAGAATTACTCCGTGCACCCACCGAGGGTTACGCGGAGGCAATCGTAGTACCACCCATTCCCACTGATCATTTCGAGTTCAAGCATAGTCTAATCAATCTTGTAACTTTAAAACAATTCTTCGGTTTTGAGAAAGAAGATCCTCATGCTCATATTCGATATTTTAACAAGATTACTTCTACGTTGAAGTACAAAGATGTGCCCGAGACATCGATTAAGCTTATGCTTTTTCCATTTTCTATCAATGGTCCGGCCCGGATTTGGCTCGACAAAGAACCTCCTCGTTCTATTCTCACTTGGGACGATCTTGTGTCCAAGTTTATTAACCATTTCTTTCCTCCCTAAAAAACAACAAATCTCCGGAATGAAATTTCAAATTTTCAACAAAAGTTTAAAGAAACGTTTAGTGTGGCATGGGACCGTGGTATGTGCTTAATTACACATACCTTTTACCTTTAAAAACGAGCTAAAATAACCAAAAACGGACTTAAAATGCCAAATATACGCTTGTTTTGCTAATTGTGTTGTGCACGTTATTTTATTCTCAAGTATTAATTATAATTTTCATTTTTATATTGAGATATGAACTCACGACTAACCGAGAAGAAATTAGGACTTACAATTGTAAGTTACGCGACGTTTATGAAGAACGAACGAGAATTCTAACTTAATATCGACGTTACATTTCCAACTGCGTTGAAATATTTTTGCTGCATTCATTTTTATTTTTCATATTACGTGCATTTTTGATATTTTACGTAAATATTATTACGAGCAATGTTTATAATTATTATTTGTCCCTCGAACCCGTAGCGTAAATTTAAATTTTCCAAAAAGTTAATCCCGAATGTTCGTATAACTATTTTTATCTTGTTCTTTTTTTAACTCGTGTTTTTCGCCCTTAACTCTCATTTTATTTTGACGTTAGATAGCCCCTCTAGCCTCCACACTACCCGACTCCTATCAAAAAATTAAAACACTAAACACTAAAGTTTACAAATTTTAAACACAAAATTTGACCACCACCACCTCATTAGAGGCGTGGCACAAGGAGGGGATCGAAGACTAGGACATTTGTCCTAGTCCACTTGCATGTGTAACTTTTATAAACCTTACTCTTCACTCTCATTTCTTCATAAGTTACAAATAAATCACACACACCTCTCTTGTTCCCTCTTCCTTGCTGATTTCATCACACCACCACCATACCATTTCCATCAAATTTTCACTAACCAAATATTAACTACACATGTTACAATGATTACCTTATAAATGAAGATGTTTTGAAGTAATTTCAAGGGTTTTAAGCAAGGTTTTATTCAAGTTTGGGGCTGGAAAAATGGAGTTTTAATAAACCTTGTGGGTTGAATAAAAAGGTATACAAAAATATATTGGGTAGAATCAATGACTTGGTTTGAGGAGTAATATTTTTGGGTTTTTAATTTCGATCATTGTCATCATATTTTTGTTGGTATAAAATCTCTACTTATTTTTATATGTTCTTTGTAATTTTCCCATCCAATGTATATGTAAATGTATTGTATTTTGATGATCAAATAAGAAAAACAAAGCATGCATGCTTAGAGCTAGGTGGTAAATGAATGGATCAACTAGTAGAATCATTAGAAAACACTTAAAAATTTAAGGCTGTAAAGAACAGAATAATACGAGTATCTAGGTTGGTCAAATGGGTTATATTGCTTGTAAAAGTAGTAAATCAATGCTTTGTATGATGTAGTTAATTGCCATGCAGTGAAGTTATAAATTGAGCTGAGTGTATGCCCTTTTACTAAAAGAGGTCTAAATCAGACCTTACTGAAAAGACGTTTATTTAAAAGTGACATTGGTGGACTGAGTTGACTAAAAAGGTAAGACTATAGATTGTAGCTAAACTTATGAAGAACTGTACCAATTGGATGATCAACCAATTCATTATGGTTTGAAAATGGCATCAAAAATGGTGAAAGTGAATTTTCAGCCAAAAATGCCAACTTGACCTTTGTATAATGAAGTGACCTTAAGTATATATTTACTTAAAATAAGTATAAAAATGACTTATAACCTATAATGTACATTTAAAAATGAAACTAGGGATATAAATTTTATAAGTATATCATTTATGGTTTGAAAGATACAACTATTTTTGTAAGCATAAACATATAAATTTTTTTACGTCTATATCAATACTAAAATTTGTAAAGCGTTTTTGCGACTAAAACCCGAGATGGTAGGACCCACTTTTGGGAACTTTTGTATGATGAACCTACTGATAATAAACTTAACCCGACATCGAGAACCCGAAAATTTACTATAAACTCATAAACAAGCTTAAAATGGACTATATGACCATATTGGGCCATTAGGCCCAATGTATATGAATGGACCTATTGGACTTAACTTTGGACCCAACCCACTTGGGCCCAATTAATGGGTTAAGATCTGGTCTTGGACTTATAAAATGGACTAAATTACTTAATGGACTCATAAATGGGCCTATTGGGCCTTTGGACTAAAATTGGTAACAACTAGTGAAAAATGAGCTAATTTAGTACATGTTAAACACATAGAAGACTATGAGAATAAAACTTGGGGAATTATAAATTGTTGATCATCATATAAGATACATGTATATATACATATTTAAATTTTGAATTTTATTTTATCGACTAGAAACCTAAGACCCGTTACAATTTGTATAGGTCTTGGTTGATTGACGCGCCTACTTTCGAAGTTTTTATTCATCGATATTCTCGTCCGACATCACTAAGTGAGTTCATAGCCTCGCATTTTTACACTTTAATTGTTTTATAAACCCGCGAGGGAGATAACATGCTTGTTTTTAAAATAGAACACAAGGGACCCGAATGTATGCTAGTAGCCTTGATTATTATAAGTTAGCTTAACTCGCTAGATAAAAGACCCGCGGAAATCATGAATTGTTAATTGCCGGGAAAAAGGCATACGCTTATACATGAAATAGTACTATTTGGAGGCTACCACCTCCGATCCGTGACGACTAGCTATCGTCTTGTGTCGGGAAAAATGACACAACGGATGCATTGTATAGAGAATAAGATACACTTATAGCGAGGGTGTATAGTGGGCATTATATTGAATATATGGTAAGGTTCGATGTCATGAGGCTTATAATAATCCCCCGATATAACTTTGTTTGGCCACATCGTTATATCCCGATGAATATTGAAAAATGATACTTGTGTTCGGAAATTATTTTTATTGTTTATATATATAAACTCTATGGATTCACTCAACATTATTGTTGACTTTTAGCATGTTTTATCTCAGGTCCTTGAAGGTAATTCGGCGATGGAGATATGAAGGCCCGCTAAATAATTATTCATTTGAAAATGTTTTGTAAAACGTTGTATGATGTTGTTAAACTTATTGGGACCGTGATGTAAACTTTATTTTATTCAAATGAATGAAATTTTCTCAAAACGCCTCTTTTTGAGTCGTTTTCTATGATTTGAGTTATTGTGCTATGATGTAACACCATTGGACCCTTCCGCTGACCGAGCTAAATTGAGGGTGTTACAGATTGGTATCAAGAGCTTAAGTTATAGAGAACAAAAGATTTTCAAAAGAAGAAAATGAACAAAAGAATTTTTGAAATCTTTTGACTATAACGGTGCAAGAAGAATCTCCGAATTACCAACAAGACCGGATTGAGAAGTTTTATTTTGATATATATATATGAATTTATATATATGTTGTAAATTTATTAAATATTAATTATGTAATTATTTAATACTAATACGAGATATTTATACGACGCAGATTGTCATGGAGAACCCTAACTCCCCTAACGAGTCGAACGAAGCTATTCCCGAAGTGAACCCAGTTATTCCCGAGCCGAACCACGTTGGGGATGCCCATGATCCCAACGAAATGGTTGACATTCCCGATGATGAGGAGTTAGTAGATTATGATGGGGATAATGAAGAAGAAAACCCGAAAGAAGATCCGGAAGAAGATCCAGAAGAAGACCCGGAAGAAGAACCAGAACCGAATAATGGACTTGTGAATCTATTGCCCTACATGGTTACCTACATCAGACCTGGTGTTATTAATGGTTGGATAGAAGGAGAATGATGGTGTAAATGAAGGTGTTAATAATGAGGATATTAAAGACAAAGATGTTGAGATTGAGCTCGATGACGATCCTGAGTTGATATTTCCTTATGAAGTAGAGGGTGACAAAACCCCGCCACCTGGAGGTGTGTCATCCAATTTTGAGCCACCTAATGAAGATCACTATTGCGGAGTCATCTGATTAAGTATCATCCTATCTGAGTTAGAGGACGAGGATGCCGATGTTGCAACCTAGGACACTTTTGGACTATTACCCAAATGCCCTTATGTGATCGCAAAGTACTTTTTGATGTGTGAACTGAGTAGTAGAGCCAACTTCTGCTCATAGGCTCATCTTAGTTGGTGGATTGCACCACTCAGGATGAGGACGTGATTTATTAGCATCCCGTAACACGATCTAGAGTCACGGAAGCTGAGTGGCAAATCAAACTGAGATTGCTCTTCAAAAATCTAAGAATAAGATCGATAAAAAAAGAAAAAAAAGAAGAGAGATACTTGATCAGTATTTGGGCAATGTTGAGCATGTTTTGTGGGTGGAAGTTTTTTAGAGAGGTTGAAGGTGTAGAGATAGGGAGAATGCAACTCGCAGAAGAATTTGAGTTGAGGCTGAGATGAAAGTTGGAGTAGGCTCGTATGGAGCTCATGATATAGGTTGAGAGGAGATTACGATGCATCTTATGGTGAACAAAGAGGTTTTTTATTAGAGATGGTTCGCATTGGAGGCTGTTCCAAGCCACCATCCGATGATAAGGTACTGAGCGTCGAGAAAGAAATTGAAGAAATCTTCTTTGATTGGACCAAGGGACCTTCCCAAGCCCGAAAGTTGACCACCTTGTGACTCTTGTAGATTAGTTTATCGTTGTAGTATCTCCTTGTAAATCACTAACTAAACTGAGATATCAGTTAGTAGAACTAGTCTTTGGAGTTGTATACCATTAGATGGTGACATTTAATGTGTGACGATACAACTTATGACTCATTTGTGATTAATGAAATGACTATCTTTTGATTTCTAAAATTCTACGTGAGTCGTTGTTATCTTTCTTTTCTTATTTCTTTAAGTGGTTCCTATTGATTGATGCAAATTGAATGAATACGCATTTATATTTGTATGCGTTGTAACTTCTTACTCCTCGTATTCTCAAAATCGCTCAACGATAACATGGATCTCATGATGAGTTTGCAACACTCATTTCTTATCATATTGTAATCATTTCACCACCTTCATTTTGTGAACCACTCTTTATAACTCATGCAAACCACTTATTGTTTAATAAGTTAATATAATATCACCTGAGAAAATTTAAATCGTCATCATTTTATGAGTTATTTTAATTGAGAATTATATATAGTTGCTATCACCATAATTTTTTTTTTTATTAAACATCGTGTAAATTAAATTACTTTCATACTATGAACGGTTCTGTAAAATCATTTTTGATTTCTATCTTATAATTAAGCATGGTTATACATTTAAATATGATGACATTAGTTTGACGAACTGAGCTATTGCATGCTATTCCTTAAATTATACTAGTCCTTGCACCTACATATAATTTAGAATGCCCATGCAAGGCAAAATAGTAGTCACAGTAAATTTGATAAAGAATCATTTAACTGTAATTCTAAAAAATCAAGATTTTGTATGGTTTGCAAGCGGTACAAGTAGGGATATCTGCATATGTATGCTTATCCTTTTCCCAATCAAATTAACCATCTGTGGATGCGGTCTTACTTGACAATTGTTATTCTACCTCTCATTTCCTTTCTTTTCATCATGAAATTCTTTGGACACTTATCCAAATTATCGACTATTGATACCCGACTTGAAGTTTTGACGTTCCTATCCTTTCTTTTCGACTAATCCTCCTTTGAAAATGCGGGTAACAGATCCTGATGCCTTCGGTGTGAATACGACATATTGAAATTATAGGGTTTAATGCATATCCCATTATGGTATTCGACTTTCTTTGACTTAAAACAAAACGCATCCGCCCGTGTGAATCACGTGTTGACTTCGGCTTTTAATTGCTAACTATATCTTTTGATTCTATTGATTCGATAAGGGATATGAATTGCTTTAAATTGCAATGAAAAAGTGCACAGAAATAAGGATTGCCCTAAGTTGAGAAGGAATGGGAAAGGTGGAAAGAACCATGGAGGTGCTTATAAGTTAGGAGATGTGAATACCTCATCAAGATCCGAAGAGTCGTTTACTGACGTATTCTTACTCCCCCCCTAATTTAAATAAAATATGCTATTGCATTACTTGATTCGGGTACCGATAAAAGTTTTATGTCTACAAATTTTAGTACCCTTATTGATATTGAACTGGTTAAGTTAGATACTAGCTATGAAGTCGAATTGACGAACAGAAAAGTAGTAAGTACCAATAACGTTTTAATAGGGTGGACACTTAATCTTATAAACCGTTCTTTTCCAATCGAATAAATGTTAATATAACAAGGAAGTTTTCTTATATCATTATTGGGATGGATTGGTTATCACGATATGATATATTGTGTGGAGAGAAAAAGGTTAGGATTTCCCCTGGAAGGTAAGGCGTTGATTATCGAAGGAAATAGAAATAATCCCCTATGAAGATCGTTTTCGTGCATTTAAGGCTCGAGAAGTATATCGAAATGTTGTGAGCAATTCCTAGCTCAATAACAGGAACGGTATCGAAGATAAGCATTTAAAGATGTTCCCTGTCTCTGAGAATTCTCGTCAAGTATTCCCGAAGAATTACCTGACTCTGCCACCGCAGGCAAGTTGAAGTCTGTATTTATCTAATCCCGCTTGCTGCACCTGTGGCACGTGAGTCATATCGATTAGGCACCAACTAAAATTAGGAGTTTGTCCAAGCAAACCCGCCAAGTTGTTGAGAAAAGGTTTTATTCGGACCGAGCTCTTCACCTAGGGAACTCCGGTATTGTTCGTGAAGAAGAAGGATGTATTGTCCAAACATTTGATTACCGAACTAACAAATTAGACGATCAAGAATCGATAATCTGTTACCAAAAGGAATCGATTACTTATTTTGATCAGTGTCTGCAAGGTCTAGTGTATATTCTAAAAATAATCTACGGTCCTGGTTAGTGCAACATGTGTCCCGAAGGAATATATTCGAAATTACTGCATATCAGAACATTGTTATGGAACATATGAGTTTCAAGTAATGCCGCTTGGACTAACTAATGCACCTTCATATTCATGGACTTAGACTGAATCGCGTGTGCAAGCGACGTATCTTGATATGTTCGTGATTGTATCAATGTGCGTTCTAATTTATTCCAAAAATAAAGAAGAACATGGTGAATATTTGAAGACTATCTTGAATTTGCTAAGGAGCAAAAATTTATACGCTAAATTTTCAAAATGTGATTTTTGGCTTGATTCCGTGTAATTCCTTAGCCATGTGACTGATAGTAATGGAGTTCATGTTGATCCTGCAAAGATAGAAGCCATTAAAAAATTGGGCTGCACCGACTACACCAACGAAAGTGCGACAATTTTTGGGTTTGGCAGGCTATTATCGACGGTTTATTAAGGAGTTTTCTCTAATATCCAAACCATTAACTAAACTCACTCAGAAAAATAAGCCGTTTGTATGGGGAAGACGAAGAGGAGGCATTTCAAAACTTGAAAGCTAGAAATTGTATAGTTCGCGTAATATATCACTACCCGAAAAAAGGAAGCGAAGACTTTGTTGTGTATTGATTGATGCATCCTAAGGATTTGTAGCTGTTTTTGATGCAACAAACTAGAAAAGGTGATAGCGTCGCCTCTAGACAACTAGAAAGAATGAGGAAAACTTACACGACCCATGACTTGGAAATTAGGGAGCTGTGGTGTTGCTCTCGACAATGGAGACAATTATTTGTAGTACGGCACTAAGTGTACGTTATTCACTGATCACAAAAGCCTACAAAAAAATTTGGATCAAACAAGCTAAAAAATGAGGCCAGCGGAGATGGGATTGAACTATTTGAGTGATTCTGATTGTTTTTAAATTTTCTTATCCACCCGGAAAGCGCGAATGTGTCTGCTGATGCGTTAAGCAAGAAGGATAAGGAACCTGATACGAGTGAGTTGCTATAGTATTACGGTGCTACATTACCAAAAACAAATTCAAAATGCACAAGTTTGAAGCGTACAATGAAGAAAAATAGGTTTCAAGATTTCTTTATCAGCATAAGGGAGCCTTATTTGGAGGATTGAAAGACCTAAACGTGTTGGAATCTCTAAATCCAAAATATTTCATTCATACCTGGAACCAGAAAAAAAATGGAACCATGATTAAAGAAGTATACTGGTGGCCGAGTATGAAGGCTGACATTGCGACTTATGTCAGTAAGTGCTTGACTTGTGCTAAAGTCAAAGCCGAACATCAAAAGCCATCAGGATTACTACAACAACCTGAAATCCCTGTTTGGAAGTAGGAGAGAATAACAATGGATTTCATTTCAAAGCTTCAAAGAACGTCATCTGGATATGACTCGATTTGGGTCATTGTGACTGATTGACTAAATCTACTCACTTGATTCCGATGAATGAGAAGTTTAAAATGGAGAGGCTTACTCGATTCGATTTATATGAAAGGATATTGTCTAGGCATCGAGGTGCCCCGTGTCGATTAATTCGACCTGAACCCTCGTTTTTGCATTTCGGATTTTTTTGAGATCCTTTCAAAAGTCATTAGGGATGAATTTGGATATGAGCACTGCTTATCATCCTCAAACTGATGGTCAAGTGAAAGAACAATACAGACATTGGAAGACATGTTGCGTGCTTGTGTGATTGACTTTGGTAGTGGCTGGGATAAGCACTTACCTTTGGCTGAATTCTCATACAATAACAACTATCACGCTAGTATTAAAGCCGCACCATTCGAAGCTTTATACGAAAGGAAATGTAGATCGCCAATATGTTGGAGTGAGGTTGGAGATGTCGCAATTCACGAGACGAAAATGAATTCCATGAAACACAAAAATGATTGTGCAAATCAAGAACCGATTATTGGCTACTTGTAGTAGACAGAAAAGTTATGCGGGTGTGAGACGTAAACCTTTAAGTTCAGGTGGGTGAAAAGTTATGCTGAAGTATCACCGTGGAAAGTGTTGTACAATTAGGAAAATAATGGAAGTTTAAGTCCCCTGATATATTGGACATTCAAGATACAATCAAGAGTAGGTCCGGAGGCATATAAACTGAAATTACCCCTAGAGCTTCAAGGAGTTCATAATACATTCCATGATTCGAACTTGAAGAAGTGTTTATCGGATGAAGATCTTATTATTCCTCTTGACGAAGTAAGGATCGACGAGAAGTTTTATTTCATCAAAGAACCCATTGAAATTATGGATAGAGAAGTAAAGCAACTTAAGCAAAGTCGAATTTGTATAGTTAAAATCGATGGAACCCGATCGTAACCGGAAACAAAAATTTGTTGAATCTGGGAGGATCAGATGTGGAATAAGAAATAACCGCTCAATCTCTTTGATTATAATACGAAGCGGAATCGACAAGATAATGATCTTCAGGACGAAGATCCCTTTATAGGGTTAAATGTGTGTACAACCGTCCAATATCAGATCGTTATTTAGTTCATCGAGTATTAATTATAATTAATTCATTTTTATTTAGAGATATGAACTCACTACTAACCGGGAGAATAGTGCTTACATGAAAATTACCGACGTTTACAAAGAAGACCAGTCGAATTCAACTTAAGGCATCGACGTTTTATATTTATCAAAAATGCCGTAGAAAAAAATTTGTTGCATTCGTTTTATTTGTGAGTTTTCATAACAAACGTCGACATTTAAAATTTTATTTTGTCATAAATATTATTTCGAATTTGTATTTCGAATAATGGAAATTTGAAATGTGATTAATTTACAAACTTTGTCTTTGTTCCCTTGTCTTGATCCGAATGATGTTTTAAATATGTACACATTTTATTAAATGTTTAGAATTAAAATAAAAGTGTAAAGAAAATTACAAATGGTCTTGGAAGTTATTAATCCCGACACGATAGTTGAATTTTTATTTAAGTAAAAAGTTTATGTGTCAAAAACTAATTTTTGAAAAAGGGAGGACTATTATTGTCAAAAAGTCCAAACTAGTGCAAGACATATATACAGAGAAGTTTACTCTCATTTCCTTCCTTTTATAAATTAAACACAAAAAAAACTTTCTCTCTAGCTCCACCACCACCACCGAAAAACTTTTTCGGTCACCGGAAACCGCCACCGCCGCCGTCGGCCACCGGTCACCGCCGCCGGAAACCGCCGTGGTCGCCGGAAAATTACATGCAATCCGAACTACTAATTTTTCCGTAATCGCCATCGTTATATTACCTACTTTTCCACTAAAAATATAACGACATGGCAAATGGGTAAATAAAATTAGTGATTCAAAAGTAAATTGGGTTGTAGAATAAGCTATGGAGTGAAGCCTTCATCAAGCTTGTTCTTGTTTTTGATCATTGTGATCTTGTCTACAACTTTTCTTATTGGTAAAAAAGATTTTAATGAGACATGTTTTAAGTTTCTTTTGATTTCATTTTATGTATTACATGTATTGTATAATGATGATCAAGAAATAAAAATGATACATGCATGCATCATCCAAGTAAGAAATGACTAAATCAATTATTAAAACTTGCTAGAAATCATTAAAAATTTAGGGCTGTTGTTAACAGCAAGTTCTGGATTTGGTGGCTTAAAGTATGATTTGATTTAACCTATGGTTGTAAGAAATTTAGTTATGAACTATATGGCTAATTGGATACTTTAAATGAAAGTAAAAATGAATAAGTTATGACCCTTTATACCATAAAGACATAAGTTCTGACCTAGCTGTACAGATGAGCAACAGAAATTCATAATAATTATGTACTGAGTTTGGCTAAACAACCAAAACAATGAGAACCTTATAAATCATTGTAGGTTCTGTACCAATTGGATGATTCAACCAATTCATAAGGTTTGTAAATGACATCAAAAATGTGAAAGTGGGTTTTTCAGTCCAAAGTTTGTAACTTGACCTTTGTGTAGTGATTTTATCATAATATAGTATATCTTAAAATAAGTATAAAAGGTAACCTTAGGATCTGTAATATAATACAAAAATATGAACTAAGGATGTAAATTTCAATTATATCATTTAACGGGTTATTAAAATACGACTATTTACGTAAACATAAACGTAAAAAAAATTTTTACGTCTACACGAACACTATAAATGATAAAACGCTTTTACAACTAAAACCCAGGTGGGTATAACCCACTCTTGAGAGATTTTAAAAAGTTAACTTACTGATAATAAACATGTCCCGACCTCGAGAACCCTAAAATTTATAATAACACCTCCAATTACGAAGCCTAAATAGGCTATACAGCCTGATTGGAGCCATTAGGCCCATGTATATAAAATGGACATATTGGACTTGTCTTAAGCCCAACCATTTAGCTTAATTAATGCTAAGACCTGGGGTCTGGTTTTTAATAATATCACTTAAACATTTAATGGACTTACTTATGTGCCTATGGGCTTTTTTAGGATATATTGGACCATAAGAGTAAAAAATGACAAATAGAAACAAGATAAGAAACCTAGAAAAACAAGTGTAATAATTAAAATCATACTTAGGACATTGATCATCATATAAGATAGCATGTATATATAAATATATAAATATATAATATATATAAATATATTATATATATAATAGATATAATATAAATATATATATATATATATATATACTTACTTTTTATTTTATTCATTTTACGAGTTCATCGTTAATTTTATGCTAAGAAACCTAAGACCCATTACAATATGGTATAGGCTCAGTTTGATCGATGGCCCTTACGTCCTGAAGTTTTTTATTCCATCGATATTCTCATTCCGACATAACCAAGTGAGTTCAATAGCTCGCAATTTTAATATTTTGAATTGATTTAGTAAACCCGCGAGGGAGATAAAATGCTTGTTTTTAAAATTGAACACAAGGGACTTGACATGAATGCTATTATGCCTTGATTATTATAAGTGGTAAATTAGACTCGTCTAGAATAAACTCGCGGAAATGTTAATTGTTAATTGCTGGTAATGGCATCGCTTTATACAAGGATAGTACTATTTTTAATTAACCACCTCCAATCCGTGACGACTAGCTATCGTCTTATGTCGGGAAAATGACACTACGAATGCGTTGTATAGAGAATAAGATACACTCATAGCGAGGTGTATAGTGGGCATTTTTATGAAATGGTAACGTTCGATTCATGAGGCTTATAATAATCCCCCTATAACGTTGTCTGATCCACATCGTTATATCCTGATAATTTTGAGAAATGATCTTTGATCGGAAAGAATTTATTGTTTAAAAATATAACCTCTATTGATTCACCAAGCATTATTGTTGACGTTTAGCATGTATTATCCTCATGTCCTTGAAGGTAATTCGGCGATGGAGATTTTGGTTAACGCTTATGGAAAACCAAATATTTTAAAGGCCCATTAAATAAAAGTCATTTGAAGAATATTTCAAAAATGTTGTATGAATTATGAACAATTTGGGACCTATGATGTAAACTTTTATTTCGAATGAATGTGTTTAAAGCGTCTCCTTTCGAGTCGTTTTCTATGCTTGAGTTATTGTATTAACACGTAGCACCCCAAATGACCCTTCCGCTGATATATGAAAATGGGGGTGTTACAAAACTCATGAGATTTTTACCACAAGAAATATGTAGAAAATGATCAAATGATCAAAACAAGAACAAAGCTTCAATCTTCAAGCTTGATCTTCACCCAAAATAATTTTGATCACCATTTTTCTTCACCAAAATGACTTGATAAAACTTGTATAACTTCAGCCCCAAAATGTATATAACCCTTCTTGAAAACCCTTTTAATCACCTCCAAAATACAATAACCATACTAGGAAATCATCTTAACTTGAGTGCTTAATATTTGATCTTCAAAATTTGTATAGAATTGGTGTTTTTGGTGGGTTGAGGTCACGGCAACAAGGAGGGGCAAAGGAGGTTTCTAGTTTTTTTTGCAAATGAGTGATGTGAGAGAGAAATGGTTTATATATGATCTACACATGCAATTGGACACATGTTCATAAGATGCCACGCCATAAGGAGATGGTTTAGTGGCAAGATTTTTTGTTTTATTTATTGTAGAATTAGTGTTTAGGGTATAAATTTTAAGATACATAGGTAGTTTTGAGGCTAACGGGTATAAACGTAAAACATAACAAGAGTTAAGGCGAAACCACGAAGTAAAAACTAACAAAGTAAAAATATTTCTACATTAATTGGGATACTTTTCTGAAAATTTTAGATTACATACGGTACAAGACGGATAATAATTATAAACATTGCTCGTAAAGATTTTACGTAAAATATGAAAAATGCGCGTAACACGAAAAAAAACGAATGTAATAAAATTATTTCTACGACATTTTGAAAATATAAGCGTCGATGCTTAACGTAGAATTTGTCAGTTCTTTGTAAATGTCATGTAAATTACAAATGTAAGCCCTAATTCTCCCGGTTAGTCGTGAGTTCATATCTCAACATAAAAATGAAAAATATAATTAATACTCGAGAATAAAATAATGACATCAAATTGACGGATTGTCACACGTGGTAAATCATGACGGTATTCATGTGGACCTAAGTAAGATTGAGGCGGTGAAAAGTTGGAAAGCCCCCACGACACCATATGAAGTAAGATTATTTATGGGATTGGATGGATATTATAGACGTTTCATTGAGAATTTCTCCAAGATTGCTAAACCCCTTACTTTGTTGACTTAGAAGAATCAGAAGTATGAGTGGGGTAAGAAGCAGGAGGAAGCTTTTCGAATGTTGAAGGACAATTTGTGTAATGCACCAATTTTGTCGTTACCGGATGTATTAGAAGATTTTGTGGTTTATTGTGATGCGTCAAACGAAGGATTGGGATGTGTTCTTATGCAAAGGGACAATTGTAATCCGCAATATGCATCAAGACAATTGAAGAGTCCACTAGAAGATCTACACGACTCCGACGTTAGAGTTAGGCGTCGGTGGTGTTGCGGCTAAAGATAGGGAGGCATTATTTGTACGGAAACAAAGATGTTGATCTATACATATCATAAGAGCCTTCAACACATATTTGATTAGAAGCGAGTTGAATATGCGTCAAAGGAGAAGGGTTATAGCTGTTAGAGTGATATGATATGTGGGGAAGTAAGGTACCATCCTGGTAAAAGCAAATGTAGCAAGCGATGCTTTAATAGAAAGGAGAGAAGTGAAGCCTCGACGAAGTGCGAGCGATGGATATGCACTATTCAGTCCGGATTTAAAGGACTGATATTTGGCACTCAAGTGAAGCGTTAAGGCTGAAAAGTGATTGCTGGAGGATTGAATAACGAACCAACAAATGGAAAAGAGAGAAGGATGGAAGCCTACACTATATGGAATCGTATATGGGTTCTAAGTGGGTGTGTAAAACCAAGGATCATGGATGGGAAGCTCATAATACGAGTACCCTATGCATAACCGAATCAGAAAAGATGTACTAATGATCTCGGACATTGTAATTGGTGGCCGGGTATAAAAAAGGAGATTGATATTTATGTTAGCAAGTGTTTGACATGCGCAAAGGTGAATGCGGAGCATCAAAGACCATCAGGTTTATTGCAACAACCTGAGATACCTAAGTGGAAGTAGTAGAAATAGCTTATGGACTTATAAAAAAGTTAGCCAGGTCAATATGTGGTCATGAGCGCTTGGGTCATCAGTTGATAGGTTTGACCACTCGGCGCATTTCATGCAAATACGAGAGGAATAAAGTATGGAGTAACTTTAGCAAGTTTGTCACATCCGATGAGATTTTTGCACGACATGGTGTACCAACATCGATTATTTCTGATAAGGATGGACGGTTATAACGTCAAGGTCTTTGCAAACAATGGCCAAAAAGCTTGAAATGGCTTTAGTATAATTAGTAACGGCCTTATCATCCTCATACGTATGGACATAGCGAACGTAAATACAAACTTTAGAGGATATGCTTATATCGTATTGATTGATTTTGGGGAAGTTGGAATATTCATTTGCATTGGCTGAAATATGTCCCTATACAAAATCTATCATTCGAACATTCGTTGTGCTCCTTATTGAGGCGTAGTATGGAAGAATGTAGGTCGCCAGTATAATTATGGGCAGAGATATGACATTGTGGATTAATTGCGGAATGGTACAAGAAACAACTGATACAAGTTGATGTGATTTAGAGATAGGCTTAAGATTCTTGAGAGATCGGCAGAAGAGCTACGCAGATAATATACAAGGAAACCTTTAGATTTACAAGTATGGTGATCATGTAATGTTGAAAGTCTCACTTGGAAGGTGTAGTACGGTTTTTAAAGAAAGTAAAGTTTATGCTCCAAGATTTGTAGGACCTTTCGATAATCCTCGAGAGAAATTGGTCCTGTGGCATATAAGGTTGAATTACTCGAAGAATTGAGTAAGTGTGCATGACACTTTTCATGTGTCAATCAAAAGAAGAAGTGTTTAGCTGATGCAAATTTTTGTGTGCCTTTGGATGAGATTAAGGTAGATAAGACCTTACGTTTTGTAGAAGAGCCTTTAGAGATTATGGATCGTGAGGTTAAAACTCTTAAGCGTAGTAAAACACCTATTGTGAAAGTGTGATGGAATTCCAAGCGTGGACCAGAGTTTACCTGGGAACGTGAGGATCATATGAACTCTAAGTATCCCTAGTTGTTTGAGAATGCTAATGTCGAGACTAATGGTTAAAATCTCGGGACAAAGAATTTCTAAAGGAGATACATATGACAACTGAGATTTTAGTGGGTTGGTTAAAGCATGTATAATTCAGTTTATGTGTGTCATTATGTGTTTATGTGTTTTATGTATGTATGAGATGGAAGTACATGAGTGATGAATCATGGTACTTGTGGAAATAAAATCATTTGAAAGCTTTGTGTAGTTTCAAATGTCGTGTACGTAATATTCTGTGTACATACTATGTTATTAATGCAATTCATATTATATAATTAGTTTTTAGAATTTATAGATTAAAATTACTTTCTATTTTTAAAAATATTTAGAATCGAATGTTAGTTTGAAAAACTAGTTATTAAAATTCAAGGGTTAGCAAAATAATTAAAGGATTTTACTTAAAATTAAAGTAAAATTGTATAATAAAATAAATAAAAAAAAAATACAATTAAAAGGTGGTATTGTGGTGGATCGGCGAACAAGGTACATAAAAAAAGAGAAAGAATCCCAATTTTGATTACTACTTGTTTTGGTAATTATCTTTTCCTAATCCTATAAATACAAATCATAACTTAATCAAAATTACGTTTTTCCTCCTCTCCTCGTCTCCTTGGCCGGTTGAATAACACAAGAACAAATGGAAACCCAAAAAAAATTTAGGTTTTGATTTCAAGAGTTTAAGGTAATGTTTCTAAATCCCTTTTCAATTATTGATTTATATAACGTAAAAATCATTAAGGATGGATTAGTTTTTTGTAAATATCTGTAATTAAGAGGTTATGATCATCAAAAATCATTTTAAGGGTATAATAATTAGGGTATGGGTAAGTTAATTAGGTTAATTATGCTAAATTCAGAATAGAAAATCTATGCAGAATTTTAGGTCATCTTGGCGAGAGCATATTCGTTCATAATGAACTGATAGCTTTTATATAGATTTTCTTGAGCCAAACTTAACTATTACAGAGAGTCCTAATTTCCAACTCAAGTGTTCATGATTTTAAAATTGAGTGGAAAGTTAGTCCATATTAATCACACAAATTCGTTGTCAAAACGAGTTTTCGGTCAGATTATGAGTTTGTGTTTGTGAGTCAAAACCATATCAAAACATCTTTTTAATTAATAGGCTTGCTACTATAACAAGTTCATGATGTTTATAATGTTTTAGAATTTTTTTAGAATTTTTCTAAGTGTTTAAATGGGTCTGCTCAAGCTAAACTTTTTGAAGGTCGAATCAGGTCAAATTCTGGACACTTTATGATGTTAAAGTTTTATAAAATGGTTACACTCACTATTATTTTTATTCAAAAATCGTAAAAGCTCACAACTCATTGAGGAGCTATAGGATGTGAGAAGAAGAACCAATTAGGTGTTTAAGTATTTTATTTAAAGTCATCTTGTGACTATAAAAACTAAGTAAAAAGCAGAAAGTTTAGAAGTAAAGTTTGTGAGGTAATTTGAGGTTAGCAAGTATGAGGAGTATATAGAAGAGTTGAATCAAGATAGGATATAGAGTATCCATTGTTGTGATTGTTACATCGACTTGGGTGTATGACCTAATCGGTGGTAACATATGTGTGTATTGTTTTGTTTAGATTCTTTGCAAGATTAGGTAAAGGAATTGGAATTTACTTTGCATCAGGTGAGTTTTACAGTCTCACTTTTTACTTATATTTTGTGATGGAAATGATGCAAAACTATTTTTGAATTATGAACCGTGAAATGTGTTTTTAAGTGTCGAACTATATAATTGCTATGTGCTATTGCTATGCGATATGAATTGTAGTAAGGCATGTGTATGTGAGGATTGACATAACCTTGTGTGAGACCTGAATGGACTTAGCTAGTCAAGTGGGTTAGTCTTGCGAGGATATATTATGGGACGGAGGGGTACGATCCACCCCAGATATATGTGAATTTATTTTGTGATAGATATCCAAGCATATATGTTCATAAATTTGTATTAATAGTTAAACGCGGTGTCATAAGTGAGTCTTAAACCTGTAACTCTCACCAACAATTATGGTGACGTTTTTAGCATCATTTTCAGGTGAGTAAAATGTGTGAAAAGTTAGGAAGAGGAGTTATATGGACCATAGGCTTGCATGCAGAGTCTATGATTTATCTGTTTTAGTTTTCATTTGAACTTGTCATGTTTTGTTCTTCATGCATTATATGTTGGATTATTGTTTTGGGGGTTGTCATAACACGCTTTGGATCTTGAAGTTTATTGAATGTCATTTTTAGTTTTTTCTATTTTGATGCCTTGTATTGTGATGATGCCTATTGATCATGCCTTACGATTCCGCCTTGGCGAGGTGTGACAGATTGGTATCAGAGCCAGGTTATAGAGAACTAGGAGGATTGGCCTAGACTATAACTAGAAACCTTCATATATCTTTCGAGTATTATTTTCAAGTATTCTGAATAATCAATGAGGTCGTGACATCAGCTTTTAGGGGGAGACCTAAGTGCATCCTTCATGGATCTTATCTTCAAAGATTGGCATTTGAGAACTTGGTTTCAGTTTAGCTTTTGGATCTTATCACTCTGATGTTGAGGAGTTGATTTGTAATTAATCTAGACTATGTGATGTGTTCTCTACTTGTCTTGGCACAAGTCCATACTTGTTGTCGGAGAACGTTGTGACACTTTGTTTCAATGCATTTAGACTTCTCTATATTGACGCCTTGTGTTATGACGATCAAATCTTCGTCACGCCTCGTGTTTCCGCCTTAGTCAGGGTGTGACAATTGTGATATGTGTCCAGGGCTTTTGTTGAAAGTTTTGGTAAAAATAAATATAAGAAAAATTAATGAGATACTAAGGGTGAAGTGAAAGATAAATGATAGAAATATTAGAGAGAGTGATGAAGTGAAAAAAGGAAGATGATTTCAAATGGAGACAAATGAGTACGAACTAATAAACAAGACGATTTACCCTATTGTTCAATGGCATATGGGGTAGTTTATACGGCCATACTTGAGTCTGTTTGATCAAAGGACCTGATTATTTAAAGTGTCAGAGCTAACGACTGTTACATTAATTACTCCAAACCTTTAAAATAATATTTAACACGATAATTGTCCAGATACGCAAACCCCGAGTGTACTGTACCAGTTCGTAATATTACTCTATTAAAGATCTAAAGAAAATATCTCTTTTTACATGAAGTGAATATTGTGACACCGTGACTTGAGCAGGTTAGTAAAAACCTTAGAGTTGATATAAAGTATTTATACGGTGTCTATAATCCGTGTGTTATTCGCTGACTCTTAAATGCTGTATTCGCGCATCTATACAATCTGTGATCTTTGTTACATCTTTTGTCGCATTGCACGTTATCCGGTTTTTCGGCCCTTGCATATCCTCTCTTTCGTTCATCATTTTCCATCCGACTCCTGGAAATGAATAGAATGATTTGTTCATGACGTTATCGTGTTGTTATTCAATTGAATATGGTTCGTATTGATCGTTAAAGAGATTATAGTGTTTTCCTAGGTTATGATTGTCTCGTATTTAAGTTATACTTAGGTAGTACGATATAGGTCTTTCTAATTTAGGAAAGTAATTTATGAAATGAAATCCATAAAATGTAAGTTTATAACTAGTCTTATTTAAAAGGTTTACTAAATTAATAAAGAGTTTTATAAAAATAACAAAATAAGGGTAAATATACATTTAATAATAATTTTAAAATTAATATATATATAATATATATATATATATATATTATATATATATATATATATATATTATATATATATATATATATTATATATAACATATATATATATATATCAAATGGGTTGGTTTTAAGAAAAAAAAGAGTTTAAGTATAAAACAAATTGGTATTAGATAAGGACTAGGGATTTAGGGTTAGCTTATAAATACAAAAAGTAGTCCTCTCTTCCCCTTTGTTCCTTTTGCTCGATCGAAACCTTAAGAATAGAAAAAAAATATTTTTTATCAATAATCAAGTGTGTTGATTTAATCGGTTAAAAGTTTTAGGTATGATCTCCAATCCTATTCTTGTTTAATTCTTCTTTATTAGGTAACCATTAATTGGTTGGAATTATGGTTTCATTAAAATTCATGTAAAACATGTTAATTGATCATTATAAATCAAATAGGATGTAATTTATAGTGTTTGATGAGTTTGGTTTAGGTTTATTGTTGTTTAAATTCGCGCAATTAAAAACTTGTGACAGATTTAGGATCTCTTGTAAGTGTCATAAACTTGGTTCATAGGATAGCTTTTATTGATTTCTTGAGCCTAAAATTAACAACAGAGAGTCTACTTTCCAACCCCATTAGTTTTATGAATTAAAAGTAAGTGGAGGTCAGTCAAAATAATTTTACAAGATTCGTTGTCAAATCTGAGTTTTTGGGGGCAGATTCTGGTTGTGTTTGTGAGGTCAAAAACCATATCAAAATGTCTTTTTAATTGATCGGGTTGCTACAGTAACAAGTTCATGATGTTTATGATTTTCTAGAATTTTTGTAGAATTTTCCTAAGTGTTTAAATGGGTCTGATCAAGCTAAACTTTTTGATAGTCGAATCAGATCCGAATTTGGGTACTTTGCGATGTTGAATTTTTATAAAATGGTTAGACTCAATATTATTTTTTTTAAAATCACAGTAGTTCATAACCCATTAGGAAGGTAGGAAATGCAGTAGAGAAAGTTAATTTGTTGATTTAGTATTTTATTTGTAGTCATGAAGTGACTATAAAATTCTGCCGAAAAGCTGGAAAACTCGAATAAATGGATTAAGGGTATTAGGATATAAGTAAGGTATGGGAAGTGTGGTAAAGGGGTTTATAATCATAATATATACATGGTAGTCCATCAATTGATTGTTACATCGGCTTGGGCATTTAGCCTAATCGCGTGTAACATGTGTTTTTTTGTGTTTAGTTGATTGCGAGGAATTTGTAAAGTAGTTGTGCATCAGGTAAGTTTCATAGTCTCATTTTTCCGTTTTTAAATTGGGATGGAAATGATGCAAATGTTTTGAAATGTTTCATTGTTGTGATTATTGTGTTTTAAATTATGCATGGACATTTCATGACTATTATATGACTATATGATACATGTTGATATTGACTGGGATCGGATGAGTACGCCTACTTAGTGTTATTTGTGATATTGAATGGGATCGAATAAGTACGCCAACTCAGTGTTATTTATGATATTGATTGGGATTGGATGAGTACGCCTACTCAGTGTTGGTTATGGTACCCGGGATGGATCAGAGGGATACGCCTATCCTATGTTTGTGTGGTACTTTCTGGGTATTTAAGTGTGTGATTATATTGATTAGATATGTTACATGCTAGCATAGAATTATGATAGTTCATTATTGTCCTGCCTTGTTTGTTAATCACAGCGAAAATGAGTTTAGTTGTGTGTCTAAAACCTATGACTCTCACCAACATATTTGTTGACGTTTTAAGCATCATTGCCAGGTGAGCATTTTGAGAAAAGTGAAGTTAGGAAGCTTGGCTAGTGAGACCGTAGGCTTGCATGCGGATTTTATCTCCTAGTTTTCTTTTTGCACTTTATTTGGATTGATACCTTGAATGTGATTGAATGTTTTAGGTTTTGGGATATTTTGTTTATGTCTTTGTATTGACGTGACTCTTTTACCTCAATACAAGACCTCTTTTTCTTGTGTTTGGTATTGTCATGACACTTTGTGTCCATTTTTGTTTATTTAATGCATTGTGGTTCTCTATATTGTTGACACCATTGTGTTGTAATGATACCCATAGCATAAAAAGGTTAGCTCTAGATATATTGTTGTTGCATATGCATATGAGAAACCTAAGACAAGTGCTCCTTTATCTTTGGAAAATGAGAAAAATATTAAGATCGATAAATGTTGTTAGTGAAAAACCATCTCCATGCTTTCATTTTAACATGGAAGGTACTTTTTTCAATGAAAGTTTGAAGTTTAACTCAAATTAAAAAAAATTCTTTAAAAGATTATTAAATCAAACTCACATTTCAAACTTATCCATACTAACAAAGGATGGATGGAAGACTCTGGTGCTAATCAACACATGACTGTTTTAAAAAAGATTTTACATAATATTGTTGACATTTCTAATATGACACTTACTATTGGGCACCCAAATAGGACTAAGCTCTTATACGTAAAATTGACTAATTGAGGATTTGAAACTTGCAAACAACATTATTTTATATGATATCTTGATTGTGCATAAATATATTGTCAATATCTTATCTGTTCACAAGCTTGTTATGGATAGTAAACCTTTTGTTGGTTTTGATGAACATAAGTGCTATATTCAGGATTTGAAGAAAATGTAATAATGGGGGTTGGTAATGCGCAATGAGCCATTTTCTTGTTCAATGTTGATTATAATAATTCATGTAAGATTAAGAGTAAATGTTCCATATTTGTTTGCAATAATTTTTTATATTGCAAACAAATATGGAACGTTACTACTAATCTTACATGAATTATTATAATTAAGGGTGAAAACAAGCCGAGCCGCTCGTGAAAAACTCGAGATCGGATCGGAAAAAAGCTCGAATGAGCCGAGCCTAAAACGAGCTCAAGCCCAAGCTCGAGCCTAAATTTAGACTCATTTGATAATTGAGCTCAAGCCCAAGCTCTATACAAAAAGATAAAGTAGGCTCGCGAGCCTAAACGAGCCCTAAAAATATATATATGTACTAATATTGTTTATATGTATAATTGTGTATAAACGAGCTTAAAAGAAGTAGACGAGCTCGAGCCTTGTTATATCAATAAGCCGAGCTCCATTTTAACTTTGTTTTCTTTAACACATCATAAAATTAGTCGAGATCGAGCCGAGCTCAAGCTTGTGAGAATTGTCATGAGCCAAGCTCGAGCTCAAAATATGAGGCTCAAAATGAGACCGAGCTCAAGCTTTATATATATAAACGAGCCGAGCTCGAGCTCTAACAGGCTCGGGCTCAACTCGGCTCCTTTTCACCCATAATTATAATCAACATTGAACAAGCAAATGCCTCCTTGCTTATTACCAGCCCCCAATATATCTAAGTGTTGTATGGCATAAAAGACTTGGTCATCTTGCTGACCAAGTATTAAATGTTTTAAAAAAACCTTCTACAACTTGAACATGACTCTAATTCTTCACCTGTTAAATATGTCATAAGTCAAAACAGACAAATAAACATTTTCCCTTGAATAAGCAAAAGTCTAAGAGTGTTGGTGATCTTATTCACCTTGACGTCTAAGGACTTTATAAGTCCCTAACAGAGAAGGCTATAAGTACTTTTTGACCATGTTTTCTGGTATAGATTACATCTATAAGTACTCGGCTTATTATAAAGTTAATTCTACTTATAAGCACGAGTCCTTTCATTTAGGCGTGTTACATGGACAAGGATAACAAAGTACATCTCTCGTAGACTTGAGGTACTTTAGTATCCTTTCGCTATTTTTTTTACTATTGGTTTTTTTTTGTAAAGACTATTGGTCTTTTCGTAGCTACCAGAACACTATATTATAAAATTTACAATTGACTTGCACACATATGGGGCTGTTTGGTTTGTTGCTCAGAATCACAATGGATATGAGTTTGATTGGTAGGTGGAATGTGAATGAGTATATATTTTGGTATCATTATAAACAATGTTGTTTGGTTGAATAATTATGGGTATCATGCTTTATCTTCTAAAATGCAAAAAACTTCCTCAATCTATTTATGCTATATTTTCTTCTTCAAAACCTTACCAAAAAATAATGACAATATGTTTCTTTAAACCTAAAACAATACACCCAAAGTCAAAACTCCAGTTCATTATTGAAGATGAAAATGGAACATATCAACACTTCTCATCCTAATCATTTCATGAAAACAATATGTGAAGAAAAACCATCTTCTCTAAAATCTTATTTCGGGTGACGATGAACACACTCTAATCAAGCAACATCGGGTACAAGTCCGAATCTCTCAAATATTAGAAACCATCAAACTATGATAGATACACATAACTTGAAAAATAATAGTTGTTTGAGTTGATGGAACTTGAGGTTGAAATTAGGGAAAACGGAAAGAAAAAAATTGACATCTTTATTTTGGATGTGAGATGAATGAGGAGAAGAATAGAAGAAGAATAAAGATATTTGGTTGATCGTGGGTCTCATTATTATTATTGCTAAAATGCATTTTGAAAATCACAACCAATTAGTTAAACTTATGCAGTTTCTCACAGGTGTGGATGAAGTATATATTCCTATTAGACGTAACCTTTTATCTACGGATCCTTTACCCACTGTAAGATTAGATTTTTACAGTCATCTAAGGTGAAGAATCTCATAGAAATGCCTCTTCTAGAAATATTGTATCTAAACCTCATGCTTCTGCATTTGTGGCAAAAGGTTTTGGTTTTATAAAGAACAATAACTTCAGATGACCAAATCCAAACCTTATTTGCACCAACTGTGAAAAAAATATGACATACTGTTGAAAAATGTATAACATAATTGGATACCCTCTAGGGTACAATAAGCCAAAAAAATACGTAGTCAAAATAAAAAGGTTGGCTCTAGAAATATTGTTGTTGCATTTGCATATGCGAAACCCAAGACAAGAGCTCCCTTATATTTAGGGTATGTTTGGCGAAATGGGCTGAGGCTGGAGCTAGGGCTTGTGTTGGGGCTAAGGCTGGGGCTGAAGCTTATACTATAATCCGGAATTAAAATTTGTATTTTTTAAACTTATTTGGCAAATGGGCTGGAGCTGGGGCTTATTATTGCAAAATTACTAAAAAAGACATAATTAAATAAATTTTTGGTATATATTAGATATTTTTGTGGGTATATAAGTAATTTATGGTTCAAAAGCCCCGGGCTAAAGTTTTTAGCCCCTATTATGAGGCTTATTTTATAAGCTGGCTTATTTTAAAAGCCCTTTCATAAGCCTGCGTGACAAACGAAACTTATTTTATAAGTCGATTTATTTTAAAAGCCCAAGCCCCGACAAGCCCCTAAAAGCACACAACCAAACACAACCTTAAAAAAACATGAGAAAAATTTAAGAC
>BQNB010045357.1:30470-44327 GCA_026074375.1 Tanacetum coccineum
ATAAGATGGGTTTTGAAACAGTAATTATCTTTGCATATATGAACATTAGATAATTTATAACTTATATTTAATCTAAATCCGTCAGGTCTAGACAATCTTTGTGAAGACTTTTCATAATACTTTGTAGGTATTAGTCCTTCTTGGATACAATTCATATATGCTCCATTAAAGATAGTTTAAATTCTCCATTGATTATTATATTTAGTTTGGTATACCATCTTTGAGAACTTATAGTTTGTATATCATTTATTAATGAGGTACTTGTAGATTCTTCTTTTGTTTTTTTTGTTGTTGCTTGTAGATACTTCTTTTATTTTTTCTTTATCTTTGTTATTTTCTAATAATTTCATTCTTTGTTTTAATAATGTTATTTCTGATTTTACATTGTTCAATTCTTCTTGTAATTCTGAAATAGTTATAGGTTTTTTATCTTTGTTAAATCTTTTATATATTTCATCCATATTGTATATTTGTACATTTTCATCAACTGACTTATTTTTGCTTAATTTTTCTTTTAGTCTGTCTAAATATACCTTTTTTACATCTTTATCTTCGAGCTTATTTATTAATTCTGTTAACATTTTTACCTCATCACTATCATCACTTATAGCATTTATTTCTTTATAATCACATGTACAATTTCCTATGCATTCACATTCTTCCGATTCACTACTATTACTACTATGTTAGTGCAAATATTACGATATTTTATCTACACAGTCTCGTTTATTTTGTTGATGACTGATCTGATAAAAATAGTGTATATAAAATATATAACTAAATATACCAAATAGTAATAATATAGAGAGTATCCTGATAGATATGAAAATTTACTTTAGGAAAAATAAAAGTTTATCCACCGGGTGTCGTGTCCCAACGAGAGATGAATTGAAAACAACGTTAATGTTTTTAAGTAAAAAGCTTGATTGTCTTTTAATTTTGATTTTGAAAATTTTAAACTAAATATAAAAATATAATAAACCAAATTATACTAATTAACGACTAAGCAAAGCAATCGAACGAAGAGATATATATATAAAAAGGATATGCTTGTTAAGTGATTCATTTAATTAAGTCCGTATTGATGAACCAATATCTTTCTAACAAATTATCTTCTCACAACGTTGCTTATAATGAAAACAACTTTCATTAAGATATCGATTACTAAATTAATGCCTAATTATTCTTACGGATTTTGCCCGCTCGAATAACCAATACAATAATTTAAATAATATAAAAATCAATAATCAATATTTTTCACTTTATAATCACACTTAATTCAATAAACAATTTAACACTTAACAAGCATATAAGAAAATCTACTCACTAAGCATAGTAATCAAATAAGAAAATAAAAACATATTTAACCAAATAAATCTACACTAATATATTAAAAAGGGAAAAGAGGTGAAACCGAGTCGAAGAACCGCAAAAGAACAAAAAAACCACCCGATCTAATAATCAATCAAAATAAATAAGTTTAGGAGCCAAAAGCTTTAAACTTAAAATATTAAGCTAGTTTACTAGACCCTTAAGCTCCACGCCTCAAGAGTTGACCGGTACCAAAAAGTCAAACAACAAAATAAAATAAACTGTTAACAATTTGTTTTATACTACACAATTTGCAATTTACTCTTTCTGTATGAAGTTAGCAGGCCCGAATGGTCCAACAAGTCAAATTAAGAAATCATAGGCCAAATTCGAGTTAAACAAACACGTCTATATACTTTCTAACAATAAGCTTTTACCAAGCCAGCTTATTCGAATAAGCTCAAACACAATAAGCAACTAGTTTAAAAAGCTAAAGAAAATGATTAAAAGAAAATAAGCTACGAGAATGGTTTAAATTTACCAGCCAGCTTATTCCCGCAATATGCTCAAACACAATAAGCAACTCGGTTTTTTTTAACACCCCAACGCTCATAAACGAAAACATGTCTTCACATAGCTCAACTCCAACGTCCTCTCATATCATCGTTACCATGGGATGTAGACCACATCCGTCGCTTGTAAATTAGACGTGGAGAATCGATATCCTCATAGTTCTAATCATTCTGAACTTACTCCATATACCCTAATAAACTCAAAAATACGATGAGACACACTAAACAAGTCCCATCCTGTGGTGTATATATCGCTCAGTGTATTATTTTGACTATAATGATAGATCTCTATCCTCCTCGAGGTCCTAATTTGAATAAAGAGAATTCCTATACCAACTACCAATGACTCAACGCATAGCCAAGTCCCCCGCCACACTAACGAACTCACGTGATACCATCTCTGGGCTACTGTTTGTCTCTCCCCTTTTTTTACTCAGGACATACATAAGTCACCGCGGAGGCACCAGTATCCTCTACAACGCTTTTTTTTAAGCGAACTATATCAGCCCTAAATCAGCTAAATCGAGAAGCTCTCGAATCTTGAAAGGGTGACGAGGCTTATGAGTAAGTCGAGCTTAAAAGCTCTTTGCACCACTCCTTTTCTTGTTCGAATTGAGCTAAAAACAATAATAAGCAAATAGAAAAGAGAATAAATAAGTGAAATAAGCTGAGGCTTATTTAGAAAATATGAGCTTAAATGAAGGCCGAATAAGCTAAAAGAGAGCTTACTCAACTTATGGAAATAAGCTAAATAAAAAAAAAGAAATAAGCAACCATGAGCAATGAAATATAAGCTAAAAATAACCCCTCTTCATATCAATAAGCCAAAAAATCTTTGTTACAATATCTCTACTAAGCTAAACTTTAAGATACAATAAGCTGGAGATAAAAACTTAATAAGCTAAACAATGTTTTTCTTTTTGGAGAATAATACTACTACTACTACAAAAAAAGAACTAACTCCCCAACATTGCATGCGTATGTAGTATATATAGCCCAAGAGTTGATAGGGTCCTATAGTAATTTTCAAGTCATCAGACACTGCGTAGTTGACTCGCTTCTTCTCAACCCTCTTTATACATAGATAAATGTAAACAAATATAAATATATATCAAGGAACAAAATCCGCGAAATCAATGAAACCGGAAGCAGTATAGAGAGTCTCCGGGTCGTTATGTCCCAACGAGGCTTGAATGGAAAATCGAATTACGGATTGATGATTGATGATTGAACGACAAAGATTTGGATATGATTTGGCACTAAACCTAATAGGCAAATGCACTCAAAAATAAGCAAGGAAAATAAGCTAGAGCAGGCTTAAAGGCTATGAATGGAACAAACACTTAAAACTTTTACTCTAAGACAGAAATAAGCTCAAATAAACTTAAGACAAATCAAATAAGCTAAGCTAACTCTAAATAAGCAAATTCAAAAAGCAATTAAGCTAAATTAAGCAAGGAAACACAACAGTACTAACAGCAGTACTAACAGTACTAACTAACAGTATTAACTAACAGTATTAACTAACAGTACTAACTAACAGTACTAACTTGGAGTTAGTACTGTTAGCTTAAAGTTAGTACTGTTAGCTCAATGAAACAAGAAATAAGCAAATAAGCTAAAACAGATATTTAACTATCCCTAATAAGCACTCAGGCCTAAGAATAAGCAACTAAAATAAACTAGAGTGGCAAATAAGCTAAAGAGCTACAAACTGATACACTATTAAAAATACTTAGAAAAGGAAAATAAGCTTAAATAAGCTTACTCCTAAAAACAGTAAAGGAAAATGGTTTAATCTACTCTAAAAAGCTAAGGAAATCTTAAATAAGCAGAAATAATAAGCTGATAGGCTAAAATGAACCACCAGTACTAACAGTTTTAACTACCAGTACTAACTCAGAGTTAGTACTGCTAGCTTGAGTTAGTACTGCTAGTGAAAAATCCCAAAATAGAACTAGCAGTACTAACTCTGGGTTAGTACTGCTAGTTGAAAATATCCCTTAAAGTTTTCAAAAATCATTTTTCTTTTTATTATAAAGCTGATTTGATTCTAATTTATTAAAAACAGATTATCAAAGAACAAAATAAGACACTTATAATCAAGAATAAGCACTTAAATAAGCTGAATTATTCTAACAGTTTTAACTCATAACTAACAGTGTTAACTCAGAAAGTGACACAAACTATTTTCAAACTAACAATTAAGCAAAATAAGCACTAGACATCATGATTAAGCATAAATAGGCAATTTTAGGTAACAAGTAAACTCTATAAGCAGTTCTGCAGTAAGTAAGAAAAATAAGAAAAAGAGAAACTTACAACACCCTTGCTCAAAACAGGGTTAAATCAAGAATCTACAAGCTCTAGCTTGTATAAAACAAGCTAGTGAGAGTCCATAAGCCCATCCAGAACTGGCTTATCATCCATAAAATAAGCTGTGGTGTACTTTGAGAGTGATTTTTGTGATTTTCTCTTATCTATTTAACTTTTTAGGTGTACTTAATTAAAGCAGCTTATAAACAAGCTGAATTGAGAGCCTTATTTGAACACAGAACAACACAATTTGGAAACTTAACACTTGGAATTATAAAGTGATTTAAAACTTCGAATTTGCATTAAAACTTGAAAGTGTTACAAAGCTGAAAGTAAAAGCTGTAAATGACTTTAAAAACTGAAAATTAAACTAAGAAATTCTAAGATTAACTAGTTACTAAGATGCCTCAAAGGCTTACAAAAGGCTCTATTTATAGCCGAAGTCTTCTCTTGGACTTCTTTCTTCTGTGTTTCTTTTGTGAGAGCAAAAACCAAGTGTGCTTGTTGTGTGAGGTGATTTTAAAACAAATCCCAGCCTTCAATTTCTTTTGTGCTTCTTTGGAGTCAATCATAGCCATCGAAAATACTTGGGAATGGTGAGGGATTGCCAACATGGCACTTATACAGCTGGGGGGGGGGGGTCCCCGGGGGGGTTGATAGAGGATGTGGTTTGGTTGTAATGATTTTTGGGTGTGAGTGTTTTTGCAGGTAGAGGTATCGGGACGACATGTCCTAGCTGTAACTGGGTTTTAGTTTTGGGCGGGGAAGAAAGAAGGAAAGCAAGTTTGGGAGGTTGGACAGCTTTGGCCCTCACTTCTTATAACAAACTTCGCCGGGGTTTTGCTTTTTCGAAACCTTGTCTTTTCTTTTTGCAAACAGACTAGAAGGTTTTGGCAAGTTCTCTAGTCCATCAAAGTTGTATTTTCTTTCATGTGGCGGACTGTGGACTTTGATTACTCTGGCTTTGGATATTTGATTTTGCATTTCCATCCGTGCTTGGTTTGGTCGTTTTTGGCTTTCTCTTTGGAATATCCGTTCTGCACAAAATTCAAAATGCAAAAACATTACAAATACCAATGTATCTTTTGGTAAGTTTTTAGTCATTTAAGTCCATTTTTAATGGAAAATGGTATCGTGTAATTAAGCACTACCAGCTACCTGATGGAATCCTTTCTTGGTTTGTGTTTAATTGAGGCCAAGGACAAAATCAATACTAACATCTCCAAGGACCTTCAGGAGTAGTGTAAAGAGTATAAAAGCCCTGATTAGTGTGCCGCGTCTTGGCTTATATGGCACACACGACAAACGGTTTAATAACTTTTTGCACATCCCTAGCCAATTTGGGCCAAAAAAAATTCGATCGCCCACCAAGGCAGTTGTTTTTGCTCTATCCAAAAAGGACCAGCAAGTGACCATGATGGCATCTAATATAATAGCCTCCCTCGAAGATGAAACGGGGAAAATTAAACGACGCCCCTTGAAGAGGCAAAAACATCCCGCCGGTACAAAGTCTACGAAAAATACCACCATGACATTTGTTCCACAATCCTTAAAATCAGGGAGAAGGAGTGTCACAATGAACTCACTTCGGGGGAGATTGTTAGCCTCAAAATATATTGAGTCGAACAATGGAAGTTCGTTCATTATATTAGGTCTCGGTCACTTAATTAATTATACGTTGTAATAGGCTACACGGGTAAACGGGCTCTTAAATGTAATCTAACCGGTCACGTGTATCGGGCGAAAGCCCAAGTAATCCCGAGCCCGGCCCGTAGAAATACCAAGGCATGAAAGCCTCTTGGTATAAAGTATAAATACCCCTCTCCAAGTATGGAGAGGGTGTTGATGCTTGTTGATTCTTGTTGATTATTGTTAAGTCTCATTTGTAATTTTGCAAGTAATCATCCATCTTTTTCTTCTCTCTACTTTCTCTCTCTAACTTCTCTCTACAATTCTTCCAATTCTTCTCATCTTAATTTCTTGTTTCAATAATGAAGTGAAAGTGATTAAAGGGTAACCTACAGTTTGGCAACGCCAAAACCGGAGCTTCGGTCATAGCGTGTTTGAGCTATTCGAAGGCCGATTGGGCTATTGTATTCCACACAAATTTGCTACTTTTTAAACACTCCGTAATCGGGGCAACAATCGTACTAAACCCTCGAATGAACCGACGGTAAAACGACGCCAAACCGTGAAATATGTGCATGTCATGTAATGATGTAGGCAACGGCCAGGTTGTAATGGCTGAGATTTTTGTTGTATCCATACGAATGCCCATTCCTGAAATCAAATAACCCAAAAAAATAACTTCCTGAGTTAGAAAGTGACATTTTTTTCGGTTAGCAAATAGTTTCTGAGTGCGTAGAACCAAAAAAATTTCTCAGAGGTGGCAGAGATGTTCAGCTTCATTGTTGCTAAAGACCAAAATGTCGTCAAAATAAACGACGACACACCGACCGATGAACGTTTTAAAAATATGATTCATCAACCTCATGAACGTACTTGGTGCGTTAGACAACCCGAATGGCATGATCATCCACTCGTATAACCCATCTCTTGTTTTGAACGCGGTTTTCCACTCGTCCCCGGGACACATACGGATCTGATGGTAGCCACTTCGTAAGTCAATTTTAGAAAAGACACTTGCTCCATGAAGGTGGTTAAGAAGATCATCAAACCGTGGGATTGGAAAACGATACTTGATAGTAATTTTATTAACCGCCCTACTATCAATACACATGCGGAACGTCCCACCTGGTTTAGGAACAAGTAAAGCGGGTACCGCATACGGACTCATGCTTTCCTGAATAAGCCCTTTCTCCAATAGTTCGGTAACCTGCCGATGCAATTCTGCAAATTCTTTTGGATTCATCCTATAAGCAGGCTTATTTGGTATACTGGCTCCGGGAAAGAAGTCTATACAATGTTGAATTTCACGTATCACAGGTAACCCGGCTGGAATTTCTTCAGGGAACACATCTTTAAACTCGTTGAGCAACGGAACCATCGACAACGGGGCAGCTGCGGTTACGGGGTTTTCTTCGATCATTAATAGCCCAAAGACAACCGATGGTGGGGACACCTTTACAAGCCCCACAAAGTCGGTTTTTGATATCAACACGCGATCGGGTGGAGCATCTTTCGGGTTTAAAGGTGCTAACGTGATATTAACGCCATCTTTTTTAAATGTATAAGTGTTACGATAGCCATCATGTTTTACTCGACGGTCGTATAACCATGGACGCCCCAACAAAATATGACATGCGTCCATCGGAATAACCTCACACCATAACTCGTCCGTATACTTATTGCCAATGGAAAAGTGTACTAGACAACGATGAGTAACTTTGACAAGGTTTCCCTTTTTGAGCCAAGTAAGTTGATATGGGTCTGGATGATTCTGTATTGGAAGACCCAATTTTTCAACCATGGTGGTAGACACCATATTCTCACAACTTCCGCCATCAATAATTACAGTGCAAACCTTACCCTTAGCTGTGCATTGAGTACGAAAAATATTAGTTCGGAGCCACGTGGTATCGTCATCTTGATCAAGGACAGCAGTGTTAAGCAATCGGCGGGTAACAAGGAGCTCACCCCGATCAGGGTAAACAACTTCAGTCTCGGCCTCGTCTTCGGTGTCATAAAGTGGATCAACTTCATCAATAAGTGTGAGGACTTGTTTATTTGGACAATCCCTCTTTAAGTGACCTATTCCTTGACATTTAAAACAACGGAGTGAGGAGGTTGTTGGAGTTGGTGAGACGCCGATAAGGGCTGGTGGTTCGGCTTTGATTGGGCCGACCCGAACAGGGCCTGTAGCCGATTGTGGTGCACGGCTAGAAGAGCCAAAACGAGTTGTTGTTTTCTGTTTTGCCAATAGCTGTTTTTCCACTTTGAGTGCCAACCTACAAACATCATGAAACGAGTAATATTGTTGCAAATAAACAACATCAGAGATATCAGTACGAAGACCACCCAGAAAACGTGCAATAGTTTGTTCTTCGTTTTCCTCTACGCCACAACGCATACGAACACGTTCAAACTCAGAAATAAATTCCTCTACCGTAAGGGTTTGTTGTTTGAGGTTGTGAAACTCCAGATATGAATCTTGCTTGTGAGTCACGGGCAAGAACTTTTTTTCCATGAGCCGCTTCATCTTGTCCCACGATTCAACCCGATGTTTACCTTTCCGGTACCGTTGATTTTGCACATGATCCCACCATAAAGAAGCAGACTTTTTTAATCGAATAGCAACGAGTTTTACCTTGATATGATCAGGTGTGTCACGAAGATCAAATATACGGTCCACTGTGCGTAACCAATCAAGAAAATCATCCGGGCATAAACGTCCTTCAAATTCTGGGATTTCTGTGCGAATACCCAAGGAGCGGATCAGATCAGTCTTTGGTGGTGCTGGGGATGGCCGACGGTGTCGTTGGAGAGGGGCCCGCTGGCGCGGATGACGCTGGTGAAAAATATTTTCGAATTCACTACCTTCGTTTTCATATTCTTCGACAGTTGAGTCGGTTGATGTGTCTTCATACTGTCTTTCGTATCTATCGAACGGATTGATTTCAAGTTCACGAACCCGTTGACGAAGTCTTTCAATCTCGACATCGCGAGGATCACGCTCGTCATGCCTGTTGCCTCTGGCGGCGAATCTACGGCCTTGGCGGTGATGATCTTCGTTCCCCGACATCTTGAGATTACCTGTGCTCTGAATACCAAATGATACGGATTCGTATACGAGTGGGTAAAAAGGATAAACCTAGGCGTAACCCTAGCGGCAATCGTTCTTGGCCAACCAAGTAACAATCGACGGCGTTGTTCTCCGGCCAACCGAATGAACAAGAAACAAAACTGTTTCGAGAGAAATTCTTTATTCAATTCTTAAAAAAAACATCATGAAACGAGTAATATTGTTGCAAATAAACAACATCAGAGATATCAGTACGAAGACCACCCAGAAAACGTGCAATTGTTTGTTCTTCGTTTTCCTCTACGCCACAACGCATACGAACACGTTCAAACTCAGAAATAAATTCCTCTACCGTAAGGGTTTGTTGTTTGAGGTTGTGAAACTCCAGATATGAATCTTGCTTGTGAGTCACGGGCAAGAACTTTTTTTCCATGAGCCGCTTCATCTTGTCCCACGATTCAACCCGATGTTTACCTTTCCGGTACCGTTGATTTTGCACATGATCCCACCATAAACAAGCAGACTTTTTTAATCGAATAGCAACGAGTTTTACCTTGATATGATCAGGTGTGTCACGAAGATCAAATATACGGTCCACCGTGCGTAACCAATCAAGAAAATCATCCGGGCATAAACGTCCTTCAAATTCTGGGATTTCTGTGCGAATACCCAAAGAGCGGATCAGATCAGCCTGTGGTGGTGCGGGGATGGCCGACGATGTTGTTGGAGAGGGGTCGGCTGGCGTGGATGACGCTGGTGAAAAAAAAATTCGAATTCACCACCTTCGTTTTCATATTCTTTGACAGCTGAGTCAGTTGGTGTGTCTTCACACTGTCTTTCACATCTATCGAACGGATTGATTTCAAGTTCACGAACCCATTGACGAAGTCTTTCAATCTCGACATCGCGACGGCCCGTCTCTTGCCGTTGCCTCCGGCGGCGAATCTACGGCCTTGGCGATGATGATCTTCGTTCCCCGACATCTTGAGATTACCTGAGCTCTGAATACCACTTGATACGGATTCGTATACAAGTGGGTAAAAATGATAAACCAAGGCGTAACCCTAGCGGCAATCGTTCTTGGCCAACCAAGTACGATCGTCGGTGTTGTTCTCCGGCCAACCGAATGAACAAGAAACAAAGTTTGTTTCGAAAGAAATTCTTTTATTCAATTGTGTCCATCCAACCAGGGAATACAACCCTTTAAATAGGAAAAGATGCAAACAAAAATAGAAACATAATTCTAAATAAAAGGAAAAGATAACAATCAAATAAAAGACTGAAATAAATAACTTGGATAGGAAGTTTCGGTTAGATTAGATCTTCAAAACATTCAGCCGACTATAGCCACTTTCAGTGGGCCCGGCTTGGGTTGGGCTAAGTGGGCTTCCTCCTTGATCCGTATCCAGTGGTACTGCCACTACTCTTCTCTTCAATATGATCGTCATCAAAATAGAAAGCTTCATAACCCGGAAGAGAATAATCAGAACGAGTAGTGGTACTACCACTACTATTCTCTTATAAATCAAAGCAGAAAGTTTCAGATTTAGGTATAGAATTATCAAAGGTGTTAGTCTTCTCCAAGAAAGAGTCAGGAAATATGAAGGGAGACTTGGTCACAAAATCAAAAGATAGAGGTGGATTAGAATTAATTGCTTCGATATTAGCAATGAGAAGATTGATTTTCAATAATTTTTCACGAAGAATATCATCCTCAATCCCTCATCTTACTGTCGTGAAATTCCTTTAACCTCAATCTTAGCTGACGAGCTCAGAATCGGGAGGTGATGCCTCAACATATACGATGTCGTTAATAGAGAAAGAATCATCATCAATCAAAGTAGAATCATCGTTAGAATCAGAGAAACCCTCAAATTGATCTTTTGAAATGTCAAGAGGCGGAGAATTATCACGAAAAGGCACATCACACATTTTGTCGGGAATACCCTCGGACTCACTTGGGATTTGGACAAGGTCCTCAACACTAGACTTTAGGAATAGTGTCAAGATGTTTGTCCACCATGATGAGAGAGTCCGTTTTTGGTGAATCGGGTGTGATTGCGGTAGAACATGTCATGAGATATTCTTGTGTTGCAAAAGAATACTCATCGTCGTCATCATCATAAGATGAGGTAGGCAAATTCCAACTTGGAGTATTAATATATTCTGCCAACTCCTCGTTTATACTTTGCAAATCTTGAACAAGTTTGCTAAGCAATTCTTGTACCTCCTCGGATTGAGCATGCTTAACTTCAAAAAATTTGTCCCAAGCTTGCGTTAAAACCTTCGGTGTTTCCCTAAAAGAAATACGATCAAACTTTTTTAAAAAGTTTTGTATTGATTCCATTAGGTCTTCACGGGCATGCAACATTTCCGCACTTGTTTCTTGACGAGGTTGATGAATGACGGGAAACTGCGGGGGTTGGGATTGGTCAAAACCGAAAGAATTAGAGTTGTAAAAATTTTGATTCATCGGTTGACATTCAAAAGTCGCATGAGGACCCCCGCAGTTTTCACAACAAAGATATTGTTGTGGAAAAGTTGGTGAAGTTTGTGGAAAAGTATCAAAGTTTTGATTGAAACACGGGTCCGGATTGTAGACAAAAGGGACCTGAGGCAGACAATCGTAACCATAGTGAGCATCGTTCCCACATAACTCACAAAAATACGTATCGTACTGGGGTTGTGGAGGGTGGTAAGAAAAATCGGGAGGATTATCGAAAGAATTCGGATTTGAATCATAAATGAATGAATTTCCGTCTCTTGAGTTGCAAAACAAACAAAATCCATCCTTTAACGGGCCTTCACACCCGCAACAAGTGACTGGCTTTCCATCTCCATAAGTGCAATTTAAACAAATTCTGTTAATAAGATTAACACCACACTGCTGGCACGTACATGGATAACAATAAAAGCCAATACACGGTTGTCCACACCTCATACACTCGCTCTGTTCGAATGACGTCATTAGAATTAAACAAATTAGAGGATAAGAGAAACAATTAAACGGAGTTTGAGGTTACGGAGAATATTTTTGGATTTTCGAGTTTTTTAAGCAACATATTTTATTAAAAACCTTCTCCTTTCGGGTCGTAGTTCCTCGGAACAACCCTCCTTATACCCCACTTATAGTTTGTTAATCGATTAAAGGTGAGTCGTACTTCACAAGTGACACAAAGGCAAGTTTTAAATCTTTGATTCGGGAACTTATTATGATAATGCTCAAGTTGAGAGCATTATATTGATGATGATTTTTTATTATTTAAAGACAATGTTTTTATGTTTTTGATTTTTCTTGTTTTTATATACTAATAAAAGAAAATGAAAAATATTTTTGTATTTTTATATTTATATAAAGAAAATAACTTCACAAGGAAGGATCTTCAAAGCACTAATTGTCAAACGTTGAAACGACAATCGTATGCACTCCTCCCCGACAACGGCGCCAAAATGATAATTGCCTTTTTAGGGGTAATTATAATATAATATATAGTATACGTATTCCAAAAGATTCAAATAAATTACTTTTGACCAAAGTAAAATCAAAAATCTCCCGGGTCGTTTCCCAACGAGGCGTGCAATGGAAAGTCGAGAGTCGGTTTGAAAATCATGCTTGAATGCAACAAAGAGTTTGATTGGGTTTTCTAAAACTACGGGAAAAATAATTAAGGCAAACTAAAAATGAAAGTTATAAAAGCTAAAACCCTAAAACGATAACGGGAATCCTAAAAAACGCGACTTAAAACCTAAATTATCAAAGTTTAATCCTAAAATGATTATTTTACTCTTTATAAATCCTAAGTGACTAAAATTCAAGAACAAAGAAAAGTAAACCAAAAACGAAAGCATTTAAAGTTAAAAACGCGAAGAAAACGAGAACGGGATCGAAACCCGTTCTTTAAAAAACGAAATTCTACAATTTTAACCCTACGAATGCAAATCTAATTTTCCTAGGTCCTAAATGATAAAAGAAAATTTTAAAAAAAAGAATTATATTTTTTTGATTTTTATTTAATTTAATATGAATTAAAAACAGATTTAATGAAATAAAATGATTAAAAATAGTAAACTAATTGAGAAAAATCTGAAAAAATCATGAAAAATGCATTGAACTATTTGAAATCTAAGAAAAATAAAAGTGTCCCAACAGCTTATTTGAATAAGCTGGAAATAAGCAGAAATTGGCTGAAGGCTTAAAGGGCTAAAATGAGTATATAAATTAAATGGTGAGTAGGGCTAACAGATAGCCCTACTGGTGCCAATGGTTAGTGTGTGTGTTGCTTGGGACGAGTGTGTGTAAAGGGGGAGGTCATGGGTTCGACCCCCATGCCTCTCCTTTTTTATGAAAAAAAAATTTTCTTTTTTTTTTCGAACTTATAAAACAGACCAAAAGAAGCAAATTTAAAAAAATGACTTTTTGTGAATCTTAAAAATAAGCTGGTAAATAAGCAAAGAAAAAGCTGGCAGACTTGGCCCTTTTTAACACTAAGTCATACTAAGGCCTAAACTGCTTGGCTTTTTGGGACAAATAAGCTAAAAGAAAGTCAAATAAGCTAAGATAGATAAAATGCTACACCTAATAAGCTTTAATGAACAAGAATAAGAAAAGAATAAGAAAAGAAATCAAGCTAGAAGGTCTTAAAAAGCAAATAAGCTATAAGCTAAAAAGGCATACCAAACAGCCTAGGGACAACTTTTGGGCTTATTTTTAAGCCCCTATGGAATCCTTATGGCTTAAAGGCCACAAGGACTATCAAGATTGAACTATAATCTACAAGAATCAGCAAACAGAAATGAATTTGAAACTCAAATAAGCCTTGAAAAAGGCTTATGAAAAGTACTAGTTGCACTCAGCATGTGCTGACTTTTCAAGTTTTTAAAAAGAGGAAAAGGCAAACTGCAGGGCTAATTTAGGCATTAATAAGCATCAGGACAAAAAAGCAAATAAGCAAACAC
>BQNB010045358.1:0-44327 GCA_026074375.1 Tanacetum coccineum
GTTTTTGTCTGTTTTTGGTTATTTAAGCTCGTTTTATTAGATATAAAATATGTGTAATTAAGCACATATTATTGATCCATGGTTGAAATTCAAGATAAGCACACTCACTTAAGATATAATAAATGTCGGGAGTAAAAAGTTCACAAGTTGCAAATATGAGTAGTCCTTACTGATATTTAGCTATGATTTTGTTTTAAGTTTGGTTTGGAAAAGTGAAAAGTCAGGAATGATGAATTTATCCTTTTTGGTGCAATCTCGAAATTGAAATGCATATTGTTCTATGATCCCTAACAGTTATGGAAATAACGAAAGTCGAAATAATCTCAATAAAAAAAATGGAAAAATTTTAGAAAAATAGGAAATAGGGGTGTTTTCTAACTTGAGATTTCTTAACCCTCTCCACAAAAATCTTTGCTACTTTTCAAAGGTTTAGTTTGGGGAAGTTTTGAGGTATTTGGTTATAAAGCATATAATATTGCGTGAGGACACGTAATCGCTTAGTTTGGGGAATTTTGATATGTGTGAAAACACATATCCATTTTGGCTAACCAGTGTCTCCTTTTGGCTATTTCTTAGAAGCGTTCTATGTATCCATAGTACTTAAGCGAGATCGTCCACCTATCCTTGTTGACTTCGAGCCAATTGCTTTTCGATGTGGTTTATTATTTCCGTATGCTCCGTAATAGGAGAGAAGGATTGCTTGACTTTTAATTTGCGTAACTTTTAATCCTTTGCAAAGATCTGCGAAAATACCTTCTCAAAAATGCTTCTCGTCCTTCGAGGTGATTGTTCGTGGCACTTTGAATATGCACACTACGTGTTCCCATACAAATCTTTTTGCATGCCTTTCGTTTATAACGGCCAGGGGTTTTGCTTCTACCCATTTCGTGGAGTGTTCTATGGCTATTGCTAAGAATTTAAAACCTCCGGGAGTTGTTGTTAAAGGCCCCAGGATGTTAACTCCCCAATGACTGAATGGCCATCTGCTTCCGGTTGTCATCGCGTTGCTTTCTGCTACTTTCTTTATCGCGGATTGCTCCTTGCATTTTTTGCAGTCTTAAAGTGTCTTTGCAGCGTCTCGGTGCATTGACGGCCAGTAATACCCTTACTTCGTGATTCTAACCACCATTGATCGTGGTTCTGCATTGAAACCACATTAACCTTTATGTACCTCTTTTACGATGTCATCAGTCTGTGGTGAAGCTACACAGCGAAGCCATAGGGTGTAGAAGGATTTTTGGTACAGGTTTCCTCTAATCAACTTGTATTGAGGTGACTTGACCCTGATCTTCCTAAATTCTTTTGGCTCCTCCGGTAATAGACCACTCACTAAGTACTCATGGATAGGAGTCATTCAGCTTTCTCCTTCTTTAGTTTCAACCTGTAATATCTCTTTCTCTTCTATTGACCGTTTCGATAGGACTTTGACCAGCACTTCCATAGTAAGATGTTCGAAGGTCATCGAAGCCAACTTGCTTAATACGTCAGCATTTTTATTTTGGTTCCTTCGGATGTGCTCGATCGTGTAGTTGTCAAAACCCTTCATAGCCTCTTTGGTCTTCTGTAAGTACTCTCTGATCGTTGGTTGCTTGGCTGCATGTTTGTGCTACTGTTTCATAAGCTATTAATAAGCTCATTCTAGTCATCTAAGTCTCTAAGCTTAGATTTGAGCTTAATTAATCACCTAATCTACTAGAACCTTAAAATCAATAAATTACCTTTACTTATTGGATTTTGGACTTATGGAAGATGAGCTTAACATGGAAGAGCTCATATGGACTTTTACTAGCTTATCATGATAAGCTTAGAGCTTTGATAGATCTATTGGAGCATATTACCTTGTTTAGCTAAGGTTTCTGTAAGTTCTCTTTTAAATTCAAGTATCTTAATATTAATAAGTTGCATTTGCTTATTTTCTACTTAACTCTAGCTTACTTATGCTTATTACTGTTTAATTGAGCTTATTAATAATGTTTGATCATCTGTTTTTAGCTTTTGTAGTTTAGATCTTAGTTTTTCATAATTTGTCCTAAAAATCCATAAAAATCCAAAAATATTAGATTAGTTTATAGCTTATTGTTTCTGGCTTATTAGCTTATAGGTTTATGCTTATTAAGGTTGTTTTAATCTAATTATATTCTGGTTTTAGTGAATTTAACTCTTAATTTCTTTTTCATAAGCAAAAATGATTTTGAGTAGAAATACTGCCAAAGCTCAAGACACCAGTACATGGAGAGATTCCAATAATATATCTCACAGCCTCCACAGAGAGCATAAGTGCTGCTTTGCTCGCAAAAAGGGAAGAAGAGCCGGTTCCTATTTACTTCGTAAGTAGAGTTTTACAGGGGACTGAGCTTATCTACACAGGAATGTAAAAGCTCAAACTAGCATTGGTGCATGCAGCAAGGAGGTTACGAAGGTACTTTTAGGCACATATGATAATAGTCCTGAACAATTCGCCCATAAAACAGACACTTACGAAACCCGAAAAATCAGGACGAGTGGCTAAATGGGCAATTGAATTAGGAGAGCATGACATTGTGTTCCAAGAAAGGGGTGATGAAACGCCTAAAGATTTCCTGATCAAAGTGCCCTTTGAAGATAACAAAAAGGAAACAAAAGAGAAAACAGACACAAAGCCAACGAAAACAAGCTGCAAATGGAAACTATTTACCAATGGAGTTGTGAGTTCTAATTGTTCTAGAGCGAGACTAATGCTGATAGATCCCGAGGGAAAAGAATATACCTACGCCTTACGCTTCGGATTCGAAACAATAAACAATGAAGCAGAATACGAAGCACTATTAGCCAGGTTGCGAATATCACAAGAGATGGAAATTACAAGCTTGGCAATCTTTGTAGACTCCCAGTTATTGGTAAATCAAATAAAAGGTACCTACGCAGCCAAGCAACCAACGATCAGAGAGTACTTACAGAAGACCAAAGAGGCTATGAAGGGTTTTGACAACTACACGATTGAGCACATCCGAAGGAACCAAAATACAAAAGCTGACGTATTAAGCAAGTTGGCTTCGATGACCTTCAAACATCTTACTAAGGAAGTGCTGGTCAAAGTCCTATCGAAACGGTCAACAAAAGAGAAAGAGATATTACAGGTCAAAACTAAAGAAGGAGAAAGCTGAATGACTCCTATCCATGAGTACTTAGAGAGTGGTCTATTACCGGAGGACCCAAAAGAATCTAAGAAGATCAGGGTCAAGTCACCTCAATACAAGTTGATTAGAGGAAACCTGTACCAAAAATCCTTCAACACCCCATGGCTTCGCTATGTAGCTTCACCACAGATTGATGACATCATAAAAGAGGTACATAAAGGTTCCTGTGGTTTCAATGCAGAACCACGATCAATGGTGGTTAGAATCACGAAGTAAGGGTATTACTAGCCGTCAATGCACCGAGACGCTGCAAAGACACTTCAAGACTGCGAAAAATGCAAGGAGCAATCCGCGATAAAGAAAGTAGCAGAAAGCAACGCGATGACAACCGGAAGCGGATGGCCATTCAGTCGTTTTGGAGTTAACATCCTGAGGCCTTTAACAACAACTCCCAGAGGTTTTAAATTCTTAGCAATAGCCATAGAACACTCCACGAAATGGGTAGAAGCAAAACCCCTGACTGTTATAAACGAAAGGCATGCAGAAAGATTTGTATGGGAATACGTAGTATGCATATTCGGAGTGCCACGAACAATCAACTTGAAGGACGAGAAGCATTTTCGAGAAGGTATTTTTGCAGATCTTTGCAAAGGATTAAAAGTCATGCAAATTAAAAGTCACGCAATCCTTCTCTCCTATTACGGAGCATACGGAAATAATAAACCACATCAAAAAGCAATTGGCTCGAAGTCAACAAGGATGGGTGGACGATCTCGCTTAAGTACTATGGATACATAGAACGCTTCTAAGAAATAGCCAAAAGGAGACACTGTTTAGCCAAAATGGATATGTGTTTTCACACATATCAAAATTCCCCAAACTAAGCGATTGCGTGTCCTCACGCAATATTATATGCTTTATAACCAAATACCTCAAAACTTCCCCAAACTAAACCTTTGAAAAGTAGCAAAGATTTTTATGGAGAGAGTTAAGAAATCACAAGTTATAAAACACCCCTATTTCCCATTTTTCTAAAAAATTTCCAATTTTTTTTATTGAGATTATTTCGACTTTCATTATTTCCATAACTGTTAGGGATCATAGAACAAGATGCATTTCAATTTCGAGAATGCCCCAAAAAGGATAAATTCATCGTTCCAAACCAAACTTAAAACAAAATCATAGCTAAATATCAGTAAGGATGCTAACACTACTCATATTTGCAACTTGTGAACTTTTTACTCCCGGCATTTATTATATCTTAAGTGAGTGTGCTTATCTTGAATTTCAATCATGGATCAACTTTTTGCAACATACTATGCTTTACGTTCCACCTTAAAATAATGAGTTTAAAGGCAAGATCATCCCATGTAGCAACTTTCGTCTCGGCACATCCCAACCTTGCGGCTAAGTGACCAGGCTTTTGACACCCCACAGAGACTAGTATCGGGACTCACAGACCTTAGGTTTCAAAAACTCTCAGGTTTCCCAGATAGCTTATAAAATAAACTAGTCAAAGTGGAAAAGCATATTTGAATTTAACAAAAAGAAGTTAATTTATTAATTTAATTTAACTATTTAGACATTTATGCAATTGTAACCCTCGACCTTTTAGAAGGCTGCAACATCGGTTGTGAGCCGGCAAGATGCAGCAAACTTTTATCAGTCTCGGATCTTTATTCTTACTATGGGCTTTCTTTAGAAGACTACCACATCGGTTGTGAGCCGGCAAGAGGTAGTAAACTTTTATCAACCCACAACTTTTATTATAATATTTTTTTATCATTTTTTTATATTTATGTATTTAAAGAAGACTTCTTTTTGAAAAATTCAAGTATAAATTTGAACTAAGACTAAAATTTTTGCTATATATTACATAAAAATTGTTGATTTAAGTTTAATCTTCAAAAACAGCACGTATATTAATCCGGTTAAGAGCTTATGGGAGAAAAAGCAACAAGTTACATACATGAGCTCTTAAGATTTCCAAATAATCCTTGTTTAGCATCCTACTCATACTTAACTCTATCATTTTTCGTTCTTCGCGAATTAGCGAACGCTTAGCCTAAAAGTTAAGGAACAAGCTAGAGCTCAACACGCTCGATCGGGTCAAAATTTACTCTTATTCTTACCCAGCAAGAAAGTCAAAATTGTGACAAAAACACTTATTATATTTTTTTATATATTTTCCTACAAATAAAATTTAAAAATTTAATATTTTTGAAAATTTTTTTGTGGGAAAACGGGGTACGTAAGAACAAAACAATAAGCAGGTAACATCAAATCGATAGATTCCCTACCCAAACTAAAACGAAACATTGTCCTCAATGTTTAAGGCGGGTCTCTACGCAAATCTAAGCCGTTTATTAATTATGCAAAGATAAACGTGAATCGATAAGATGAAAGGATATCAGATTTCCCCAAACTAATTTCTAACAAAGGATAGGAAGCTCGAGTGATCCGGGACAAAACACTGAACACGAGAGTCTTCAGAAAATTTGGGTCTATCCTGCAAACAATCACAAGTACAAACAACAAACACAAAGAACGGAAGAGTACAAGCCTCCTCACAACACAACACATTATAGAAAGAAAATAGAAAAGGATAGGCATGGGGTGTGTGGTATATATGATATCATAACACAAGCAATAGATGATGGGTTGGCTAATTAATCTTAGAGAGAGAAAGTTGTCTTTCTAGAGAGAGAAAGGGCAAGTATATGTATTAGCATGAAATGAACAACCAACCCCTTCCCATGGGTGGGAAGGGGCTTATATACAAGTGTTTGTGAGCATTATGGGCTTGGGTATGGGCTTACACTTGGGTAAAAGACCCGGCCCAATACCGAAAACCATACGCCTATGTTCTAACTACGAGCTATGCTATACTAAACGATACACGGGGGTGACCGAGTCTTTTTCATAATCCTAACAATCCATTAGTTGCTTTGTGTCCCTAAATGTTAAAGAAATATGAAAAGTGAGGGACCATTGGTGTAACTTATCTTACATTATAAGAAATAAGAAAGAGAGGGACCATCTATGCCAAATGTGGAAAGTATAATTTTTTTTAACAAAAGGGGGTTGCGTTTTGACTTGGTCAAATATCACAAACACAAGTCAAACATGTTGCGTTTCTCTCTCAAATCTTCTACCTTTCTCTCTCGTTGCGTTTTGATTGATCTGAGATTTCTAGTGCATTTCTTCGCTTAGATCCTCGTGTGAATACCTCATCGAATCAAGGGTTAGTGTTTTTAATTAGTGGGTTTTACGTTTTTCTTATGTGCTAAGAGATTTACCAAGGCCTGAATTGATTCCCCGCCTATTATATTAGTGTCCCTATAATTTTCGAGTAGTGATTGCCAGTTTAGAATAAGTTCAGGTTGCGATTTGATAAAAGTTCGTGGTTGCGTTTTGATGGCTAAACTCATGTTGCGTTTTAGGGGTTTGTGGTTATATTGATGTTGCGTTTTAGGGTTTAAGGGCTAAATTCATATTGCGTTTTGGTGACTAAATTCATGTTGCGTTTTAGGATTTTGTGGTTAAGTTAATGTTGCGTTTTGAGAACTAGCTCAAATTCATGTTGCGTTTTGTCAGTTAGTTCGTGCTTGCGTTTTAGGGTTTAGGGCAATATTCAAGGTGCGTTTTAAGAATTAATTATTAGTTGCGTTTTGAGAAATAATTATTAGGTGCGTTTTCGTGGTTAAAATTCGTGTTGCGTTTTGATAATTAGCTCTTAATTGCGATTTGATATTTAACAATATGATTGCGTTTTGATTACATGATACAAAACAGGCTCAAAACGCAACTCGTTGCGTTTTGATTTGAAGAAATTTTAATATTAAATTATAGAACCCTCTATTTCAAAATTTTCTAAAAAGGTTGCGTTTTGACTTGTTTTGGAATATTATAATCATTGCGTTTTGAGTGTTGCGTTTTGACTTAGTTGCGTTTTGACTTAGTTGCGTTTTGACTTAGTTGCGTTTTTGACTTATGACTTTGTTGCGTTTTGACTAAGCCTGCGTTTTGATATCCTGCGTTTTGAGTATGACTGCGTTTTGAGTATGACTGCGTTTTGACTTAGTTGCGTTTTGAGTATGACTGCGTTTTGACTTTGTTGCGTTTTGACTATGCCTGCGTTTTGATATCCTGCGTTTTGAGTCTGAGCATGTCAAAATCCTTGCGTTTTGGGTCATGATCTTGTCATAGATTAAGTGTTGCTTAGAGTGTCTCATCCATTGCATCTTGTCCTGCATTGGTTGTAAATTGCCATTGAATCGTGTGGTTATTTCGGTGTGTCTTGTTCTCTCTTTGATGAGTTAACATCCGTTAACTCAAGAGTTGACCAATCTCACTGATTAACACTATAGCATGATCCAATTGTCCATCTTATTGGTTATTGGTGCATACATGCTTAACGTACGGTGCATTTGTTTCATCTAAATAACCTTATCTGAATGCTCATTCTTTAATGATTGTACTTTGCAGAATAATGGCTATATGCTGAACAAGCTCCGCAATTGGCATCAACCGTCCGTACTGATTAAACATATAGTTGCACGCAATCGTTGTGCCCATTTAGTGGGGTGCCAATTGGGAGGAAAAGCAACTGCTATCTGAATGCAAGAAAAATCTCAAAGCTGTTCCAATTTCAAGATAGCTGTGGCATTCTTAAGCAACAAACTTTTTATTTAGAGCTTTTACAGCGTCATCAACAATACCGGCTATCTACATTCAACAATTCTGGGATACTATTCGTTTTGACAGTAAAGCTGGAAGTTATAAGTGTCAACTGGACGAGCAATGGTTTAATCTCAATCAAGACACACTCAGAGATGCTCTTCAAATCACACCAGTCAACAACAACCGGGCCTTCTCTTCTCCTCCAACTCCTGATATCCTTGTTGAATTTGTCAATAAGTTGGGGTATCTAAAGGAAGTCATGCACTTGTCTAATGTCACCACTAATGACATGTTCCAACCGTGGAGGGCACTAGCAACCATTATCAATTTGTGCCTTACGGGAAAGACTTCTGGATTTGAAGGCGAGGAGCCCCAGTGATACATATTCCTTAGGGTATTATCAATCGAGCTCACATCGACTATGCTGAAAGAATGTGGGAAGAATTTACTCAATCCATCCACACCTTCACAGAAGACAAAAGGAAGCTGGCACAACATACTCTAGGAAGAGAAGAGTTGCAACTTCTTATCTTATCCCAAGTATCCAGGTTCACAAAAGTTGAATCATATTTCACCTGCAACGGCTAACAACTTCCACCCAAGACACCGACTATCCTTACATTGCCTAATGAGGAAACATGTACTAGGTCATCTCAAATTTAGTGCTAAGGGAAGCAAACGCGAAGTCTTTGGGATGACAATACCGAATGAACTCATCAATAATGTCATTCGAGAAGAAGACTACTATGATGCCTATTTGGAAAAAGTTGCAAAGCATCAACGGTACATCGCAGGTGAGGATTTAAGTGATCCTGAATCTCCTGCACCAAAGCCGGCCAAGCCTACCAAACAAGCAAAACCAAAGCAACCTGAGCAACCAAAAACCGTTTTCTAAACCAAAGCCAAGAAGTCTAAACCTGCACCGGCCAAACCTAAGGAGAAGAAGCGTAAGCCGGTGTCAGAATCGTCTGAGGCCCAACCACTAGCCAAACGTGCTAAGGCAGGGAAAGTGACTAAGAAGAGAAATGTTAAGAGTTCAAAGCAGTTGGTAGATGAATTCGTTGATGAAGGGTTTACTGTGCTAAACCAGTCTTGAAGACAAGTGGAGGGCGGATACTGCAATAGGTTTGCAAGAAAGTTTAACAGATGATTCCCAACCTCAAAGGTGGTCCTTTCCCTCCTGTGGTTTTCAGGGAACTGACACTGGAAGTTCAACCACCTACCAGAGGTGCCAGGTAAAGGGGAAAGAGAAGGTTAGAGAGGAAACAAAGGCGGCCCAATGTTCTCTCACCTTCAAACTCCAAAGAAGAAGAGCTCGGCAGAACAATATATATTTCAGAGACGCTCTCAACTTCCAACTGAAACAGCAGGTCGTGAAGACTCTACTTCCTTATATGCCGAGCTTGGTTTATATGGCAGTGATACGGAGTCTGATGAAGAAATGCCTTCAGTGGTTAGAAGTGGGACTCAAGACGAAGGCCAGGCTGGAGCAGACCCTGGTACACTAGATGAAGGCCAGGCTGGATCAGACCCTGGTACACTAGATGAAGGCCAGGCTGGATCAGACCCTGGTACACTAGATGAAGGCCAGGCTGGATCAAACCCTGATGATGTAGCTGAATCCCTACCTTTACTAATACTAGTGTTCTCGTTGGACCAAAACCTTGAACCACTCGTTGATGTTGAGTAATATGATCCCTCTTGTTCAACCTCAACCTGAGCATATGGATGAAGGGTTCACGGCCTTGGCATACCCTGATGTACAGGAGAATCTGAAGCTAACGGTTGATGAACAGGTGATACCAGAAGAACCTGTCAGCTCTACAGGGACGTTGTCTTCTCTACAACATCTCGCCAAAGACTTTAGCTTTGGTGATCAATTCTTGAATGACAAACCATCTGAGGCTGACAATGAGAAGACAATGGCAGACACCGAAGCTAAATCAATGGTGTCTGTCACTATTCAGCAAGACACCTCTGTCTTCCCTCCTATGACGTCACCGGTGATCGGTCCTGAGCCTAGACCCGATTCTCCCAATGTTCATTGACCATTGCCAACCATCACAACCACAACTGCAGCAACAACAACAACAACTCTTCCATTACCACCTCAACCTCAACAAGGTCCATCAGATCCCATCATCATCAAGCGTATGGGTGAACTTGAAGAGTTTATCGTGAATCTAGTGGAAGAAAATCAAGCTCTGGAAGCACGTTTAGGCAAGCAGGGGAGCAGGATCAATAAGTTGGAAACTATGGACTTACCCAAAATGATCAGAGAGTAGACGGTGGAGTTTATTGATTCACAGGAGATTGACTGAAAGATTAATGAATCAATTAAGGAGGTGTTTATCTCATCAGTCAAACATGCAATGAGAGCTCCTCTTCGTGTTCGCTTCAAGGATCTCCCTACGTCTGACATGAAGGAAATTCTTCTCTAACGCATGCTGGAGGAGAACTATGACAAGGGACATGCTGACCACCGAGCAGCATATGAAGCACTGCAAGACTCCATCCGTCATGATGAATGTGAGGACTTTGATGTTGATAAGGCTCAGGAGGGAACTAAGAAGAAAAGTAAACAAGATTCTCCAAAGACTCCGCCTGGGTCGCCACCTTCACCACCACCGTTAGGCGCATCAGGGGCGTCTGGCATAACCGGAGCCTCCGATTCAGCTCAAGCTCCTCCTCCACCACCTCTGTCCTCATCCACTCATCAGGGAGGTCAGTCAACAAGCACCGTGACCCCAAGTTCCTCAAAGACAGTTGCTTCAGCTGAATACTATGCTTGGACAATGACTGACACCCAGATTAAGCCTTCAATTACAACGATTCCTGATGATCTTTATATGGATGATGAAACCACTACAGATGAACAAGCATATTCTAGTGGTGAAGAGGTAGGACATGATCATATTCCTACAGTCAACTTGAGGCAGAGTTGGTGGAAACCTCTCACTGAAGATCGACCTGCTACTCTGGAACCTGCCTGGACCATACCGTCATCTGATTTGCATGTACTAACTAACAATTGGGCCTCTGCTCTGAAGACTACATATGTACCTCCACCAGAGAACTCATTATTTGCTCAGACCGGTGCTATCGCGACATTTATGGATTGGTATTATAAACGACAAGGAATCTCTGAACTCACTCCTAAAGACCTGGAAGGCCATGCATATGAAATTGTCAAAGTCTTTCATCCTGATGTAGTTTAGTTTAATTTTAGGATTTCCCTTAAACTATTTTGTATCGTTAGTTTTTTAAAGATCCCCATTTCCTAATATTGGTTTTCCGTACGATTTAAATTAGGTTTTATTTAATATAACTTTTAGTTTAATTCTTATCAGTGTTTCCATCATTCAAATTATCATCAAAAACAACGAAGACAAAGACCAAGAACACTCGAGCTTAAACGACAAAAGCAATCTCACTGATCTCATGAAGGAGTGTCATCAATGAACTCACTTCGGGGGAGATTGTTAGCCTCAATTTATTGAGTCGAACAAGGAAGTTCGGTCACTCTACGATGGAGCTTCGGTCTTTAATTAGTTAATGTTGTAATAGGATAATATCGGGAATCGGGCTCCATAGATAATCTAATATTGTATATGTTTTGGGTTTAATCCCAAGCAAAACCCGAGCCTGGGTCCTAGTTAAATATCCCGCGCGTCACTTTTAAGTGTCGGGGTATATAAGGAACTTTTCCACTTGGAAAAGTTAGTTGTTCAAAATATCTAAGAAATATCTTTTCTTTTTTCTCTCATTTCTCTCTCTAGAACAACTCACATTTCTTTCTCCTTTCTAGTTCGATTTCGTGATCGATTGTATGAAGTGAAGTGTTATCGGGATCCTACAAGTGTCGTCCGAATCGAAGTCTTCTCAATGTATGGGTACAATTACATGAAGAAGATCATCCTTCGTCAAGCTGATCTCAAAGAGTATGTCATCGCGGAAAGGGATTTCAAATATATATACCCTAGTGACTTTGAAGATCTGTACTTGTTAAATCTTAAAGGTCACTTGAACCATCTCTCTCCCGATGACAAAAAGGTTCTCACTACTGCGGTCAACCTCTAGACAAGAAACTTGGTTATCCGACAACGCGTAGAAGACTTTCAGCTGGGGATTGAGAGTTACCAGACGCAGTTAAATCTCACCAAACCTCGATGGGATGCCACCGGATTTGAGTTCAAGCATGACTACACAGTCATAGACTCTCCAAGGGCAGTTACATTCAGAGACAGATACGGGGTGCAGATGATTATGAGGTTCAATGAGATCCACAAGTTCAGTGATGGTACTCTACAACAGATCGATGAAGCGTTGGACTACCGAGTCAAAGAGTTCAGAGTCAACAGGACAAATCCAGGGATGAATACAAGATTTTGGACGAAGAAAGACGTTGTCAGAAGCAAGGAGTTCATGTTCGCTATCCAGAAACGGCTAAAGACACGACGTATCTTCCGGAATCTGGAGAGCTTTGTTGGTGGACGGATTCGAGAAGGCGACTACCGGTTACTGAAGAGAACCGAATGAGGGGTAGTATATCTTATATGTTGTTGTAATATGTACATTATTATGTAGTGACTAAAACTGTAACTTAGGCTTGTATATTAAGTAACTATATGTTTCATATTCGGATTATATAAACCTGACACACTTTCTCCCAAATTTTCCTAACTTAAATCAATTGAGACCCAAAATCTCAACGGATTTGAAATTTTTGCTCGGGGGAGAAAATGTGATTTAATTATGAAAATCTGATATAAAATGTGATCTTTTAAACTCAAGTGTAGGCTCCTCCATATGTGCTAAACCTTTTCGAATATCGATGCACATATTAAGGGGGAGCGAATGGTATATGATGGCTATCGTGGAAATACCTAAGACCGACCCTGTAATCAACTTATCAGGAGTTATAAGGATGGTAAGGTTAGGTACTCGCTCCCACGATCCCGCCAGAACCGGAGGGATCTACCCAGGGACAACCCACTAGTTAGTGTAGAAGTCCTTAGGTATGATTACAAAAGGAGTTATGTGAGAATAAGGGAATAGTGCGGACTGAGATAGAGCTAGTACTGGAATAAACCCAACAAGGTACTCTGTAATCAAGTCTCGGTAAGCACTGAAGGGGGTGAGAATGAAAAAATAAATGATGGATAAAGGGTGAAAATAAGCAGCCCTACTTAAACATAGCAGAAAGAAACCGGGTGGTCTATCATATGCTGTCAGCATACATGATTGATTGCTGGTATGAAAGACAAGTATCTTGGGACCCAGTGTTACGGCTGCACAACCCTCCCAGACTTTACTTAAGATCCCTCAAAGGATTTCTGTTTCATTTCTCACAGAGGATAATATATTTCTATCGTCTCTCTCACTCGAGTTAGTGATATTGAAAAGGTGGACCGTCTACTCTAGCCTCGACTACTTAAAAACCAAAAATGCACATATTGAGTCTAGTGCCATGAGATCATCCACATATCTGTTAGGACATAATGACAACTAGGCTTGTTATTCACACCATGTCACAACAATTAAGATTTAGAGTCCTACGCATTATCCTTAGTGGTATTGCCATAGAACATCCGATAGTGCTGAAGTTTCAGAACGTTGATACGAAAGTACTCACAATGAGATGGAATCCTTCTAGAGCAACATAAAACATAGCTCGTGGTAGGTGGACATGTGAGATTCCATCTGATGGATTAAAACTTCGTGTGACCAAATGGAATGCAATGATGGTGTGATTCTTTTTGATTCAAACTTGTTCTAGGCAGTAAAAGTAAATTGACGGATAGCTTTTGAAAAACCCTTCGATTGTGCTTAACAAATGAATTTCTTGCACATTGGGACTGTGTTATATTTCAAAACAAATGTGAGCCCTCTTTATGATGAAATTTGATTTTGTTACTATCAAAACAACTACGTGTGTGCACAAATATACTTTTCTAAAGTAACACGTCGATTTGATTTTCAAATCAATTTTTATCTTTTAATCGGTAAGACAGTAATCGAACGATTCACTCTTATCGTGTTGTCTGCTTTGAGTGTTTCGATAAAGAGAACGGCAAATATGGTGATCTGATGGCTATACATTTGATGATCCAATATTATACTGGAAATCTGTCAAGGAGATTCCTCTTTAAGAGGAATCTACCTGATCAAAGGTCTGGTCTCCACAGATACGGAGGTTAATCCAACCAGACTCAGGCGAAGACAAGCCATATTCGCCCACAAGCTTTATTGCTAACTGTTTTTTATTACAGATCAAGAAAGATGGAGATGGAGAGATACCTGTTCTAGTGGAGTCAATTCACCACCCAATGCTCACACTTAAGTTTCCATGTAAAGACTCATGACAATCTGATGACTACACACCAGTTCCGAAACTCTGAGAAGTAGTATCATGATCAAGAAAAGTTTTGTGTGCATGCGGGGGTCAAAGGTTCACAACATCACATGAAGGCAAACACTTCACAACAAGGATGTTTACGTGAATTATGTGGGTTTGTATGATCTCAAAGAAAGCTCGAAGATTTCCCAAGTCTTAAGGGAACAAAGTCATGGATCAACTACCAGATGAATTAAACTGAAATTTGTTTAAACTTTTATAGATTTTCTTGCATTAGGGGTATTTTGGTAATTTTACACTTATTAAAATTTTTAGGTTTTACATGTACGCTAAGAAGACCTCAAAAGAAGACCTCACTTAGGGGGAGATTGTTAAAAACATAATTTCATAGTCTAACAAGAGAAGCTCGGTCTTGAAGAAACAAGCATTTTATAGCTCGATAGTTAATTAATTAATTAATGTTTAATGATGTAAATGGGTTGTTATGCAAAAAGCCTGCAAAAGCCCAAAAGAAAGGCCCATAGGCCAAACCCCATTAGTGTATAAATACACTTTGTTCTTATCATTATTAGGTAAGCTAGTCAATATTATTGTTAGGGTTTCTAGCCACCAAAAAGTTTCTTTCAATCATCAATAAAGTCTTTATTTTCATGCATCTTGATTCTACACATCATTGTTAAGGTTTGTATGAATGATCATGGAACCTACAAAACATTATTGTTAGATTTTGAATACGGCGTATTCACTAACCTGATACGCCGTATCCAACAGTCTAACTCGTAATTAGTTCGTTTAGTTTAGTTTAAATTAACCGTAGGTACAAAGATATGAATGCACTTGTTCTTCCTATATTTTATACAGGACTTCGAGAAAGAAATATCGACGAAGTTGGTGGAATGCATATTTTCTATGTGTGTGCTGTTCGTGCTAGGATTCAGACGCCTTTTCAGCACAAAATCTTGCTCATAAACGCAACTTGGAGAATCTACCAAAATACTACATACTTCTACAGACAAATCGTTGAAGGACTTTGATGAATTGATGAGCACTCCTACTGACTTCTCTGCATTTATCATGAATGTTTTAAACATCTCTAATTTGACTCAAGAAACTTTTCTAGGGCCAGCATTCAGACTTCTCAAAGGCACACGCAAAAATTATGCTGAATTAGAATATGATTTTGAAGAATGCTACAAGGTTCTTTCTAAAAAGCTTGATTGGGAAAATCCTGAAGGCGGTGACTATCCATTTGATCTTTTCAAACCCCTTCCTTTGATCACACATGGAAAACGACAAAGAGTACCATTTGAATTCTTCATCAACAATGATCTCAAGTATCTTCAAGGAGGAATTTCGACTATGACGTACACGACGTCTACTACCAAGACAAAGGCAGCTCAGTATGATCTACCTGGCATTAAAAACATGGTTCCAAACATATGGAGTCATGTTAAGGTTGCTTATGATAAATATGCGTTATGAGGCATATCACATTGGAGAGCAAAACGTAAGTCCTTCTATGCCTTTGCAAGAGGTATGCAATCAAGGGGAGATGTGTATTCGACAAACGTATTCTGGCAGTCACTCATGTCTTGGTAATGAGAAAATATGGATACGAGTACATAGAAGAAATTGTAGTGAGAAGGGCTGACAACGTACTTTACAGATTCAAGGAAGGTGACTTTCCACGACTTTGAATCAACAATATTAAGGATATGTTAATCCTTGTGGTTCAGAATCGGCTCTCTAATCTGTTAGAGGATGATGTTGCTGACTTCGCAATAGCACTGAGAATGTACACCAGAAGTCTGGTTATATAAAAGCAAATCAAAGATCTTTAACTTGGAGTTGAGAGTTATCAAAAGAAGATCAACATCACCAAGCCTGATACTACAAGGTCAGATCTCCGAAAAAGGCACTGTATACTCCATACAAAGACCCTCAAGGATTCATTTATGTCAATGACAACGGGAGGAACAGGTTGATGCGCTTCGACGAACTGTACAAGTTCAGTGATGGCACGTTAAGCAGACTTCTTTCTTCGCTCGAAGACATTACCAAGAATATCAACATGTCGTACTTGCCAAAGAGAAGATGGAGTACATTGGAAAAGAAAAGAGCTCATTTCATGATCAATGACATCAATAAGCTGCTAAAAGAAAGGAGGATGATGAGGAGTTTGGAGAAGTTTGTCGATGGTAGACTCTACGGAACTGACCTCAGACTGCTGCAAAGAACAATATGACTTTGTCATATTGTGTTCATATCTCAAAGGTCATTTCGTATATCATAAACTTATGAATTTGTAGTAATTATGTAACATTTTGTCTCCGAAAGTTTAATTAATTGATATCCAAAATATCAAGGGATTAACATTTTGGATAAGGGGAGAAAATGTGATTAAACTTATCCGAATCTTAATTCTATTGTCATGTGATCATATAAAATAGATTCAATGCACTCCAACACTTAACATGTACTACGATTACGGTGCACATGTTAAGGGGGAGCCTTTTAGTGATGATGAAAACTCTCAAAGTGTAAACCTTTTCATATTTATATCAAACACTTTGATTGAACTTTTCAATGATATTGGTTTCGAGTGTGATGGAATACCCAAAAGACTGACCATGTATTTAATCTTCTAGATTATAAGGGGGTTAGGTATAGGTATTCAAATCCCATAATCCAACCAGAACCAGAGGGATCTACCCAAGGATATCCACTAGTTAGTGTAGAAGTCCTTAGGTGTGATACAAAAGGAGAAAAAGTGAGAATCGGGAATAATGCCGACTAAGATGGAGCTAACACTGGAACAAACCCAACAAGGAGTTAGTTATGAAGTCTCGGTAAGCATTGAAGGGGTTGAAGAATGAAAAAGAAATGTAAGGATAAAGGGTGAATAGAAAGAAGCCCTCCATACACTTAGGCAGAAACTGGGTCAATACATAATCTGTCAGAAACACTAAGGTGTTGTTTGACATTGAAGACAGTCATGGACCCAGTGACGCTATACACAACCCCCTTAGCCACTCAAGGTCTCTCAATAGACTCTTGTTTCATTTCTCACGAAGAATACACGCATTTCTATTGACTTTCTCACTCCGAGTTAGTTGTTATTGAAAAGGTGGCAGTCTGCTCCAGCCTCCGATCACTAAAACAAAGTGCACATTGAGTCTAGAGCCAAGAGATCATCAATAAATCTCATTAGGACACTTGTTAAATTAAGCTTGCTATTTCACAAAATGTGAATAACAAGTTAACATATTAAGAGTCCTACGCATTATCCTTGTGATTGTGCCAAAACATCTGAGTGACTTCATTCACGATGAAGATGAAAATCCTTCTTGAGCCAACATCAAACAAGCTCATGGTAGGTGACTTGTGCGATTATTTATGAATCAAACTAGTGACAACTGGAAAGAAATGATGGTGCGATTCTATAAGAATCAAACTTGTTCCAGATTATGGATCGATAAATTTTGAAATGCTTAAAACTATCGATGTGTCACAAAACTACTTTTGTAAGTGACACTTCGATTGATTTTCAAATCAATTTTTATTTTAATTAGTGAGATAGTAACTCGCTGGTTCACTCTTATCGTGTTGTCTGCTTTGGGACGTTCCGATAATGAGAACATGCTGAGTTTGATGAATCTAATACATATGTGCTAGAATGATTTGATACTTCAGCTGGAAATCCTGTCAAGGAGATTCTTAAATTGAGTCTACTTGATCACAGGTCGATCCTTATGGATTCAAAGGTTACTACAACCAACCACAAGCGAATGACAAAGCCATATTCGTCCCCTTGCTTTATTGCTAATTGTTTTAATGCAGGATATTTAAAGATGGTGGTGAAGGTACCTGATTCCAGTTGACTCACAAGATCCATAGCCACATGCTCATACCAGACCGACAAATATAAAGACATCATGAAAGCTCAAGTACATGTTTCAAGACTTCCGCTACTCTGATACCATACGTCCTTCTTGAAGCGACAAAGTGTTAAAGTTAAAGAAATTCAAGAAAGATGCATTAGTAAAGCTTTTCAAGATTATCAAATCAAGAAAGGTATGAGCATGTCGGTCCAGATGTCACAAGTGCACGAGATGGCAAAGTCTACAAGATGGCGATACGAGATTATGCTTGGTTGATGATCTCAAGAAGCTCAAAGATCACATCCATGTCAAGACAAAAGAACTTGCTCAAATCCAAAGTCTATAATCACTACAACAAATCACAAGTTAATGATAGAAGTTCAAGACTACGAGCTCAAGACCGAAGTGAAAGCATAGTATGCTAAGTTTAAAATATTTGTAAATTGGAGTGACCTCCCTTAGGGGGAGATTGTTAGAAATACGAAAAAGTGTCGGTCACTACCAATATAATTAGTCATAGCTCGTAGTTAGTTGTAAGATTAAGTTAGTAAGCTAACCGGGCCAAAGTTACAATGTAAGCCCATACCATAAGCCCATGGCCGGTTAGCTAGGCATATATAAACCCTCTCCATTGCTTGGAGAGGGTGTTGGTTGTTCATTTGTCACATTTCTTAAGCTAATATTACATGTTTTCTTTCTCTCTCTAAGTGTTCATCCAACCACCTCTTTCTCTCTCTAAAACTCTAAGTAATCATTCCATACTTGTGATAAGATTATTCTACAATTGGTATCAAGAGCCATGGGGTGTTTGTGAAGGTTTTGTGTGCGTTGTCTTACTCGTTTTAGGCGTGTTGTGGTTCGAATCCATTCAAAAGGTTTTCACCTTTTGAGGGTTTAAAAACCATAAAGTTCACAACTTTCTTGCTTATTTATCTTAGTATAGATTAGAAGTACAATAAAATCTTTCAAAAAACATAAAAATTTGAGTTTTTTGTTTGTTATTTCGTTTGTTAGCAAGAGAACTAAATAATATTTGGGTAAAGTAGGGTTAGTGAGGTGAAAGACAAATTGTCCTTGTTTTATTGTTTTGTTATGTGGTAAGTTGGCTTGTGAAAGTTGGCTTGAAAACAAAATCAAGTACGAATAGTGGTTTGGCATTATCTCATAGCGATTTGGTGAGCTTGCTGGTGGCGGTTTGGCTAAGTGTTAAGCAACGGTTTGAGTTTTATACATGTAGCGGTTTACTATTGTAAGCAGCGGTTTGATTCACATGTGTGTACCAGTTTAATATTTCATGGTCCTTATTAAATGTTACTCTGTCAAATTTTAAGCTTGGTAGCGGTTTGACATAGTCTAGGTAGCGGTTTAACAAAAATAGACTTGGCAGCGGTTTAACTATTTATCTACGTAGCGGTTTAGTTAACTAAGTTAGGCAGTGGTTTACCCGAGTCACTAGCAGTTTTACAAACATCTTTCTTGTAGCGGTTTGATCCACAGTTGCCAGCGGTTTGAAAGATTTGTTAGCCAACGGTTTGGGTAAACTTTGATAGCGGTTTGCCAAATTTTCATTGCCAGCGGTTTAAGTGTCTTGCCAGTGGTTTGTTGAATCTGTTCTACCAGTGATTTACTTTCACTATTGACAGCGGTTTGACTCCTTTTTGGCAGCGGTTAACTAAGCTTTTAAGGCCATTTGTGACTTTGTCAAACTTTCGTAACAAACAAACTTGTACCATTAATAATTAAGGACTTACAACTTATACTTGGACTTAACAAACAATTAACTTTACAACAACAAACCCTAACATCAAACAATCATTATTCACGGTTTCTTCTTGACTTTGTAAAATCTTGTAAAAGTTCAATCTTTTCTCGGTTTAAGTCATAGATTTGTAAAATCCCATGAATTCCCAAGGACTTTAATCAAAAGCAAATCAATATCACTAATTTATAAAACGATCCTTACTTATCATTTCACATCACTCTTGTAATGTCGACTCAACAAGACATTTATGCAGCCGGTTCCGAAAATCATCCTCCTATGCTTAACAAAGAGAACTATGTTCCATGACCATCACGTCTTCTTCGTTATGCTAAGAGTAGACCAAATGGAAAGTTAATCTACAATTTCATTATAAATGGTCCTTATGTCAGAGTAATGATTCCTAAACCAGGTTATGCAGCCCGTGCAGTTCCTGTTCCAAAAACGTTTCATGAACAAACTGAAGATGAACTCACGGAAGTAGAAATTAAACAGATGGAAGCTGATGATCAAGCAATTCAGACCATTCTTCTAGGTCTTCTTGAAGACATCTATGATGCTATTGATAGTTGTGAAACTGCTCAGGAAATTTGGTAACGTGTTTAACAAATGATGAAAGGTTCTGATATTGGAATTCAAGAGAAGAAGGCTAAGTTGTGTTCAGTGTGGTAAAACGAGTCTGGCTTAGGTGAAAGCATGTGCATCGTTTGAATCGATTGACCCGTTTTAACCAAAATATTATCTAATTCCTTTATCTTATTCTCAAGTTGAATTTGTTTATCAAGAAGCTCGTCTTCGCGTATTTTGAAATCAGACTTCAACTTTTTCTTTTCTTCAAGAAGAGAAGAAACAGTTGATTTTTCCGTTGAAAGCTGTTTATTTAAATTTGAAATTTCCTCATTCAAAGTCGTTATTTGTTTACCGGAACTTAAGTGAAGTGCATTTATCTTTTTAGTAAGACACTGTTCTTGATAAAAAAACGTTTGATAACATCTTTCAAGTTTGTCATATTTTTCTTGACTAATTTCAAAACACTTTTCTTGATTTTTATATCTAGCAAGCTCAGTGGTCAAATCAGCATTTGTTTCTTTCATTTTGCGATTGACCGAGTTGACCTTTTCAACTTCAATTGCCAAATTATTATATAATGATTCAAAATAAGCACGTGTTTCCTCAATAGTCGCAGGATGTTGATCTACTGTTCCCCCCTCTTGTTCCACACTAGTGACTTCAGAAATAACATTACTATCATTCTGTTGTACTTGGTGTGGTTCAGGAATGGGTTCGAGTAGCTCAGTATACTGCTCCTCTTGAGTAAACATATTAAATATCTCATTATCATAGCAATTGTCATAGTTGTGTACCTCAGCTGATCCGTCTGAGTCATAGACGGGAGCTTTGTCAGTCTGAGTACCCGATGTCGATGCTTGCTGCAAATTAGCCATCAAAATGCAGTTTGCATTGACTTCCTCAATCTCATCAAGATCCGCTGCAGCAGCCATCAAATCAAACTCTTTAGCTTGGAGTTGGATTCCTGCTTCTTCCTTTTGAGCAATCAACAACTGAGTCTGAAGATAAGCAGCATCCCTTCTCCTTGGTCTGACTGTGCAGTTCCTAGCAAGATGACCCAATCCTCTACAGTTGTAACACCTTATCTGATTACCATTATTCCCAATAGCATTACCCTCAGCCCGTGCTGCTACAACATTACCATTCCCATTTGGATTCTGATTAGTAATCCCCGGAACAACAATTAGCCCATTCTGATTTCTAACATTCTGAACACCCGGATTCTGAACTGCATTCTGAACAACCTGATTCCCGACATTCTGTACTGCATTATACCCATTCTGATTCCTAACATTCTGCCCAGCATACTATCTAAACTGATTCCCACCATTGCCTCCAACCATCTGCATCTGTCTGTCTTGACCCATATTCATACCCGGTTGAGCAATCTGCCTATTACGAGGGTTTGATGAAATTCTCTGGTTGTTGTTGGTTGGTGTTGAGTAGTTTAGTTTGAATGCCTTAGCCATTAGAACAAGTGCCATGTTCATTGCGGTTGTGGGATCTGTAATGTCTTCGGGATTTGGCATTGGTTGTTGCATGTAGTTCTGGTTGAATGATGGTTGTGGGTTATAGTTGTTGTTGATGGGTTGTGGTTGTTGCATGTAGGTACTTGGTGATGGTTGATCTTGGTGAAACATTAGATAATTGAAAGGATTGTTGGAATTTGCCATGAGTGCTAGAGGATCATGTGTTTTTGCAAGTCGTTCAGCTCTTAGATCATCTACCTCCTTTTGATTGTACTTTAAGAAATCATACAACTGAGTGTAATCTGCTGTATGCAAGTCCTTTGTTTGATGAACAATGGTAACATGTCGACTCCATTCTGGTTGTAAGTTGTTTAGGAACTTGAGATTACTGGCAATCTTTTCTGGAAAGTGTTTGTTTCTCTTGAAATCATTCATCAACTTTGAGAAACGATGATAGTACGATTCAATCGATTCCCCATCGGTAGAAGTGAACCTTTCCCATTCATTAAACAACTTAGCCTTTTTCTCTTGAATTCCAATATCAGAACCTTTCATCATTTGTTGCACACGCAACCAGATTTCCTAAGCAGTTTCACAGCTGTCAACAACAGCATAAATGTCTTCAGGAAGACCGAGAAGAATAGTCTGAATGGCTTGGTCATCGGCTTCTACCTGTTTAAGCTCTTTCTCAGTGAGTTCATCATCTGTCTGTTCATGAAAGGTTTCATTGACAGGAACCGCACGGTTTGCATCACCTGGTTCAGGAATCATTCGTCTGACATAAGGACCATTTATAATGGAATTGTATATTAACTTTCCATTTGGTCTGCTCTTAGCATACCGGAGAAGACGTGATGACCATGGAACATAGTTCTCTTTGTTAAGCATAGGAGGGCGGTTTTCAGAACCGGCTGCATAAATGTCTTGTTGAGTCAACATTGCAAAAGTGATGTGAAATGATAAACAAGGATATTTAGTAGGTAAAGTAATTGTTGTTGTGGATTGAAAACACTTAATGTTCACGGGATTTTACAAATCTTAGATTTAAACCGAAAAAAGAATTGAATCTTTCGCGGGATTTTACAAAATCAATTGTAGATTTGAATGTTGCGTCGTAATCTTGGAGACACTTTACGTCTGCAAAAATGTGTGATGACTCATCTCTTCGTTAGAGTATGTTACGGCGTAATCCCTCAGGGGTGTTATGCCGTAAACTGTCTTGGGCTCTTCACTTTAGTGCATTTCTTATCCAAATCCCCTTGTCTTTTGCTAAAATGCTCACTTGGTCCCTGAAAACTAATAATAAACAATTAAGTAATGTTTTCATACATTAATAGCATATTTGTAAGCATGTTTATATGGAATTTGATGTTAAAATGTATCAATTATTTGATGTTATCAAATATCTCCCCACTTGACTTCTACTTGCCCTCAAGTAGAACCGTTTAGAATAATTTATAAAAAGATTTCCTCAATTTAACTTGGAGAAATGAATCTATAAATTACTTATGCTAGAAGACATCTGAGCCAAACACCTCTCAAAAAGGGGATCAAAAACACTCAACTCTCATTGCTAAGTGTTTAATTTTGGGGTGATCACTCAATTGCCACAGTCATATATGTATTCTATCAATAAGCTTTGAGAAGTACACAAGTCTCTCCACCAACTAAGAATTAGGGTCAAACAGTCACCAAGGCAAACATATAGGTTACATTTGGGTTTATTGGGTTGATATAAATGGGTAAGGATAGACACGGGATACACTGTTAAATGGAGTTAGGATAAAAACACGAAACAAATAGTCAAAGATAAAACTAAGGTGCATAACTAGCTACAGTCCATAACCAGGTCCAAAAGTCTGAGTTTGGAAACCTGATCTTTAATAATGGGCTACTAGATCTGTTAGCCTCAAAATATTAAGTCGAACAATGAAGTTCGTTCATTATGAATATTAGGTCTCTGTCTTTACTCATGTATGTTGTAATAGGCTAGAAGGGTAAACGGGCTCGTGAACGTAATCTAATCTTGTACTAGTTATGGACCAAGGTCCATTGTAATCCTGAGCCCGGCCCAAGTCAAACACTATCCGTCCCAACAAAGCCTATGTGGTGTAAGTATAAATACCCTTCTCCAAGTGTGGAGAGTGTGTTGGTACATTTGTTTTCACACACATTTGTTTTTAAATATGCATACCTTCTATCAACCACACGATTCTGAATACCGATGGACAAAAGATCACCCGCTAGAACAAGTTCATGGAAATCCATCCAAGCCAGTGCAAACAAGACGACAACTTGCAACAGATCCTGAAATGTGTATGTTTCTCAGCTCACTGTGATACTGCTGAACCAAAAACTAATTAAGGAACAATGGCTGATTCGCATGGGTACAGGCAATGCAGGAAGCTCATCAGTTTGAACAGACCTAATAAGTTTATAACAAGTCTGGAACGTCGTTGACAAACCCTTTGCAAGACCTTATCAAATAAAGTGTTATGAAAGAACAAAAAAAGATGAAGACCAAAACTATAATTCGCATAAGTCACGACTTGTATCTAAGTGATAGCTCAGGAAGAGGTATTGATTTTGAGGAATCATTTGCTCCAGTTGCTCGCTTAGAAGTTGTTCGGATTTTCGTCGCCTACGCTGCACACAAGTCTTTTCCAATCTACCAGATGGACGTTAAAACGAAATTTCCTAATGGTCCACTAAAGGAGGAGGTTTATGTTGCATAACCAGATGGGTTCGTTGATCCTTATCATCCAAACAAAGTTTACCGTCTAAGGAAAGCTCTATATGGATTGAAACAAGCTCCAAGAGCATGGTATGATGAACTCTCAAATTTCCTGATGTCTAAAGGCTTTACTAAAGGTACCATTGACCCTACTCTATTCATGATAAGATACGGGGATGACATTCTACTTGTGCAAATTTACGTCGATGACATTATTTTTGGGTCTACAAACCTTAAATTTTCGAAACTATTTGAAAAATTAATGCACAGTAGATTTGAGATGTCCTTAATGGGGGAAATGAAATTCTTTTTAGGACTTCAGATCCACCAATCCCCAAGAGGTATCTTTATCAATCAGGCTAAGTACGCTTTAGAAATACTTAAAAACATGGTATGGAAAAATATGATATCATTGGTACACCAATGGCTACCAAACCTAAATTAGATGCAGACTTGAGTGGAAAACTCGTAGACCAAACTGACTACCGTAGTAAAATCAGGTCACTCATGTATCTGACATCTATAAGCAACCAGATAATAGTGGGCAATATTATGTTATTGTGCAAGGTATCAAGCAAGACCGACTGAAAAAACACCTCAAAGAGGTTAAAAGGATCTTTCGATACTTAAGGGGTACCATTAACATGGGACTCTGGTATCCGAAGGATTCTGGCTTTGAACTAATAGCTTTTTTAGATGCCGACCATGCCGGATGTATTGATACTCGCAAAAGCACTTCTGAGGGAGAATAAATAATTCCTAGGTGAAAATTAGTACAACTGGATGTCAAAAAAGAAACAAGATGTACTAGCAACGGGTCATCAGTAGAGGCAGAGTACAGTGGCGTTTATCTGCAAGTTGTGCTCAAGTAATGTGGATGAGGACATAACTTAAGGATTATGCCTCCAACTACAACAAAATACCCATTGTATTGGCGACTCCAGTCGCCATAGCAATCTCATGCAACCATGTGCAGCACTCCCGTACCAAGCACATCCATACTCGATATCACTTTATCAAGGAACAGGTTGAAAACGGTATAATTAAATTGTACTTTGTCAGGATTGAATACTAATTAGCTGATATGTTTACTAAAGCCTTAACCAAAGAATAAGGTTTTCAGTATCTTTTAGAGCAACTGGTATGAGATGTTTGACTCTAGCAGAACTGGAGGTTCTGGCAAATGAATCTGCATGATATATTCTTCAAACATCGACGTGTAAATATTTTTGAGAAAAGCAAAATAAAAAAATATAAAACATATAAAAACAAATACAAAAATATAAAATTTTAAAAAGAAAATACAAAATCAAAAAAATCAGAAAATGTTTTACAAAAAGAATATTTCGTCACATGCCACTTGGAATCGGTTAACAATATAGTACCTAGAAATGTTGATTAACATCGACACGGGCGTGTAAATGAAGTTCGAACAAGAGTTTCAAATGTTTTCAAAACATGTCATTTCTAATTTTCTTTATGACTTGTAATTGATCTCATATTGCAACTCGGACCCGAACGACAAAGGAGAGTGTACGTTTTAGTGCACATTATCCTTAGAGTGAAGAGAAGTCCTTCTAACATATGGTTTTTTTCAAATTGAACACAATTTTTTAAGAAATTCTCAAACAACTGTCATAATCTCAATTGTTGTTCAACACTCCATCCCTCATCAAGTTGTTACAAGACAATTCTCAACTAATTGTTGTCCTTTTCAAAAATGATCTATGTTTTAAGGGGAGTTTTTTTGAAAAAACAATGTTTGAATTTGTTGATACATCATCACATGACAATTCTTATGTATTCAATACATTATAAAAATGTCTTAATAACAACTCCATAATAATAATGACAATTAAATAGAATGTTCGGTAATAAATGAATTAGTGTTGAGAACAATTTTTTTTCAAGAATTCTTCAATGACAATTCATAATCTTTCAAAATTGTATGCTTAACAATGCTAACCTTTAATTTTATATTAATTTTACAACTTGGAATTATTTTTTTGTGTCAAACATATGTAAAATTGAGGGGGAGCAAGTTAATGTTCTATATAATTCATGCTAATAATATTTTTCCCACATAATTTTTATGACAAATTTTTATCACATGGTATTTCAAAAAATAAGTGAATTAGTATTTAAAATAAGGGGAGAAATGTAATTAAAAAAAAGTGATCTTAAAGATAATAAGTGATCCAATGAACTCAAAGTGCTTGTACTCTCTTCGAAAGATAGGGGTTTTATGGTTACGATCTCATACCCAACAACATCTTAATTCATGACGATTCTGAAGTCATAAGGTGGTTAGGCTTTAGGTATTTAGTCCTAATGATCCAACCATAACCGAGAGATCTAAAAAAAACCCAAGGATACTCCATAGTTAGAAATAGCAGTCTTATGTATGATTAAAATGAATAGTAAAAGGGAATAATGCCGACTAAGATTGAGCTAACACTGGAACAATCACAACAAGGTGTTTAGTAATTATGTCTTGGTAAGCATTGAAGGGGTTGAATACTGGAAAAAGAAATGTAAGGATAAAGGGTAAAAAACAAAGCATCCCTCCACACAACTTAGCAAAACCGGGTCAAAATACATAATCTATCGGTTTTCCACAAAGATGAATTATCAATTAAATAATGACATCATGGACCCAGTGATGCAATTCATAACCCTTTCCCAGCCATACGAGTTTCTCTTGACAGAAACTTGTCGTCGATTTTTCATGGATAATACAAACAAGAACAATTCTATTGACCCCCCCTTTTTTTTTCCCCCCCCCTACCACTCCGTATTAGTTGATATTGAATCACGGTGCATCTGCTCTACCTCCGAGTACTAAAAACCAAAATGCACTAATTCGAGTCTAATAGAGCCAAAAGATCAATAAAAAATAAATCCTCATAGGACACATTCCATGACAAACACTGTTAAACACCAATACGTACCACAAGCTGTTAACAAGACCCCTACCCAATTATCCATGTAAATTTTGCCAGAACATCCGAGTGATACTTAAGTATTCACCGTGAAGATGAAAATCCTGCTTGAGCCAACATCAAACAAGCTCGGTACGTGACTTGTGCGATTCTATATGAATCAAACTTGTGTCAACTGGAAAGTAACGATGGGTGATTCTATGTGAATCAAACTTGTTCCAGTAAATGAATTGACGACTCAATCAGAAAGATAGTAACTATCTGACTTACTCATGTCGTGTTGTCTGCTTTAAGATGTTCTGGTATTAAGAACAAGCAAGTACAGTGAATCTAATGCATACGCGTTAGAGGATCTAACACTTTGAGCTTGAAACCCTGTCAAAGAGGTTCTTCAAATTGAACCAAAACCTACCTGATCACATGTATAATTATTTATACTGTAAAACAGTCCTCATGGAACCGGAGGTTAATGCAACCGAATCTCGACGAATGACAAAGCCATATTCCGTCCATAGAATTGTTTTTTATCACTAACATATCAAATTCAAGGTTAAAACTGACGCGGTGTTGCATAGCCTTCATTCCAGCATAGTTATTCATTAACCACTTGCACTCATACTCAAACTACAAAGACATACTATAAGCATCAAGATTCAAGAATCAAGAAAGCTCAAGAATTAAAGACAAAGACTTCCCCAAACTCTGATATTAAAGATAACTCCTCAGAAACCAAGCTTCAAGGGAGATTATTAGAGAGCTTTCAAGAAGATGCAAAGTATGAGCATGTTGGTCAAGACACAAGATCGCAAGGTGGCAAAGACGATCAAGACTGAAGGATAAAGATTTAAAGATCTCGAATGTAAAGACGAAGTCGAAAGACAATGACAAAGGCTCAAGATCAAAGATCACACAGCATGAAGGAACAAGCCTACAACAAAGACAGAGACCAAGATCACAAGAGCTTAACGACAAAAGCAATCTCATTTGATCTCATGAAGGAGTGTCATAATGAACTCACTTCGGGGGAGATTGTTAGCCTCAAAATATTAAGTCGAACAAGAAGTTCGTTCATTAGGAATATTAGGTCTCGGTCTTTACTCATGTATGTTGTAATAGGCTAGAATGGTAAATGGGCTCGTGGACGTAATCTAATCTTGTACTAGTTCCAGACTAAGGTCCATTGTAATCCTGAGCCTGGCCCAAGTCAAACACCATTCGGCCCAACAAAGCCCATGCGGTGTAAGTATAAATAACCCTCTCCAAGTGTGGAGAGGTTGTTGGTCTCATTTGTTTTCACACACATTTGTTAAATTCAACCATCTCATTTTCCTCTCTTTACTTTCTCTCTCTAACCTCTCTCTAAAATTCTTATCATATCTCCTTTCTATTTTTCTTGTTCCAAATGGTGAAGTGAATGTGATCTTGGGTTACAACAAGCTCCATTCTTTATACTTGTTGAGATGGCTTGGTACAATAATGGGCTACTAGCTCCATTTTTTTATTTTGCACCATTTTTACATTTTTTTAACACGATGGGTGACATTTTTAGTTGCGCCCTCATCTTCTTCATTTTACTATCTTGATAAAATATGCAAATGCTACAAGAAGTTTATATCTTTAGTTATTGCCCCTGCAACATCTGATAATAAATGCAACATCCCCCCGAACACTTGAGATGAACAAAGATCAAAAAGTGGTGATACAGGGAGACTTTATAAATCATAACTGATTGGTCATCCCACGAATGCATACAAATCCTCGTTCCCAATTCCCCCAACCATGAATTAAAAATAGCCAAAGATTTCAACACAAAGAAAATAAAGACTATAGGGTAGGCTAAGGCAAAATGGTGTAACGAAACATATAGTGTTTAACATGGATAGGTTTGACAAGGTGATCTAGGGGTATCTTGCACTAGTTAGTGCAACAAGGGTTTTATACGGGGAGGTCGACAAGTCAGTGTGACAAGTCGATAAACACACACATATAGGTTTTTTTTGGTTGATTTCCTAGGATGTTGCATTTTTAAACAGTCTATCCCAACTAACCAATTAGGTCTTAACAAGATGTACAGGCCAAGTTCTAAAGTCTACAATACTACTGGCACATTCATATTTTTGGTGGATTTTATGTAAATATATGAAAACGGAATATTAGGCTTAATCTCACCAAATTAATTATAGGATAATAAAAGTGGCCGGAAAAAAGATTTATTCTAGTTTAGTAAGAAAAACATGTCAAAAATTTAAAATTGGCACCATTTTTCAAAGAAAACTAGGAAATCAAAGAAAAATATAGGTCAAGTGGTAATTCTACTCCCATCCCCCCACTTATTTTATACAATGTCCCTATTGTAAAATTAAGGAAATGAAATAATGAAATAAGAGTAGAATTATAACAAAAGACTCTCCTGAGTGTTGCTCTCTTCTCTAAGTGATGACTGCAAGAGATTATTTCTTGCCAAGTGTCTATTATACAACCACATTTTCCCCTGAAATCACTAGACTACAACAAGCATTAATCATTAAATATACATTACAATCTAACTCACTTTTGTAGGAATCACAGTTGCATTTAGCATATGCAACAAGCCTTTTAAACCACTTGGTAGCCTAAGTGGACGAGTGAAGTCTCGTGAAGGTTTCCAGAGAACACACCCATAAAGTTCATTTACTTGTACATGGTTTTTGAAAAGGTTTCAAACTTATTTGTTTAGTTTTCAGAAAAGGTTTCCGGCGTAACCATGGTATTGGTTACGCCGTAAACATGTGGATTTAAAAATTTTATATTTGAACTAAAAAGGTTATGGCGTAACAAGTTCAGAACTTTACGCCATAATAATATATGTTACGGCGTAACCAAAGTGGTTACGCCTATACAGAACCTTTCTACCACATGAATATGAGTCAAGGGGACTTCGAATTCTACTTTCTTATAGAGAGAACCTACAAAATAAAGTTAGAAACCAAAAACCAACTAATATTCAAAATCATAAATGCATTTTATTAATTAAAGATGGGTTGTCTCCCGACAAGCACTTTTGTTTATTACCGAGTCTTTAAGTTAGACTCATCCTAATTCTACGTTTTCCTAGTGGCTCCTCTTTCTTCGTCTATCTCCTTCATGGTTTTTTCAATAAAACTAGATTCGTTAACTCTTCCTAAAGGTAGGACATTTTTCATTTATTTAGTTATGCTTATGAAACTTTTCCCATTTTTGAATGTGTAACGATGGACTTCAAAAGTTTTCATTTTAGCTAACAGGAGGGTTTGTAGTCCCAATCTCCCAATTCCAATTGCCAAAGTTCCTCTTCCTCAAATCCTTCATCATACCACAGTTTGGTTGAATCATAAAAATTTTCACATTTTTCCCATACTTCTTCCAAAGCATAACTCTTCCTCCCTGCTTTTAACTCATATTCGTTTACCAACTGCTCAATTTCTTTGTCAAACTCATCTTTGTATACATCAAAATTCCTAGAGTATGGGTCATCCTTTGTCCTTCCAATATTGACCCCAAAGTTAAAGTCTTTATTTACCCATTCCTTAAACATCACGCTCCTTATAGAATCACTGATATTTTTGTGCCCTAACTTAATCTTTATCCACTCTTCAAATGAATTTTTCCTAATACATGATTTCTTAGGTTGTGTTTTGGAGACGTCAGGGAAGTAGGTGTTTATGCGCAAGGTGTCTATTTAGGGGGCTATCACTTTTATGGTAAAGTTCGTATGGGTCGGTATACTTTGTGTTTCTTTGTGATTTAACTTTAAAGTCATAATTCTGTGCTACCCATTCGTATTATCGCCGTTCACGAGTTATATCATCAATATTCTTGTTCCCTTACTTTAAGGAAGTCATCAAATTTCATCCCATTTCCCCTGACATTTTGTCACTCATGATCTCGAAAATATATCTATTGTTTTAGCATCCCATTTTCCTCTTTTCCATAAATAGCATCATACCCACTACAAAAGCTTAAATCGGAGACCAGCAAGTATTCATATCCACAAAATTTTCCTTCACAGACCTTTAAAGGTTATATGAACAGGTTTGCAAACATGCCATCTTGATACATTTTTAGACAGATGGCTTCCTACTTCATTCTCTTGACTATCGCTACTAGAATCAACAGTGTCTACGCTCTCCTCGCTGTAGTGAAACGTTCTTTGTTCCAATGTAGAGGAATCATCATTTCCCATTTCATGAGGATTGAAATATTCGCTCTCCTGAATAGAGCTTACCATGTAAAAAATTTCAAGAGGAACCCTAGAGTGACATATTTCTCCATTCATATCAAACTTCACTTTTTCATTTCCTACTCCTAACGAAATTTCACCCCTGAAAACATCTATCTGAGCATGTATCGTGGCCAAAAATGGTCTAACCAAAAGTATTGTTTTATTAGGTTCTTCAAGCGTGTCAATAACTACAAAATCGGAGTGAAACAATAACTTATCAATTTTATCAGGATATTCTCCACTATTCCTAATGGGGCTTTTTTCTCATATTACCCATCTCAATAGCCATGCTGGTTTTCTTAAGGTTAGCCAACTTCAAATGTTTAAACAGTGATTTAGGCATCATATTAATTCCATCTCCTACATCAGCCATAGCATGTATCTTAAGATTACCAATAATGCAAGGAAGAGTAAAACTTCATGGGTTTATTTCATTAGATGGTTGTTGATATGGTAAGGTTTCTAAACTATCCCCTTCTTCTTCCGTTACGAAGGATACCCCCTGAATTTCGCTAGTCCTGCTAGAAGGTGTTATAATTTGAGCTTTTTTTGTAAATTGACTTGCACTCTTCAACCACTGTTTTAAGGATGTCAATTAGAGCGTCTTCTTCTTCCTCCTTATCCTGCCCAGTTATGCATTTACTTAACTCTTCATTCAACTATTCATCTACATCTTCATCAGAACTTATTTCTTCAGTGTCATAATGAGATTGAGGTATAAAGAGGTGATAGTCATTTGGGTCATTTCCTAAAGGTTCATGTATGTCATCGGTACACGGTTGGGCAGGTTTAAAACAAGTCGGAATTAAGGGAAAATAATCATTGATTTTTAGTTTGTCGGGTTGATGCATGTTTTCCAAGCTCTTAGTTCCTCCCAGGGTGGTTACTCCTGAACTCCTAGTATATCTCCAAGGATCCCTTCTTATTTCTGCCTCATACTTCATATATTCTGCTATAGTCATATCATCAATATTCTTAGTTATCATCCTACCGGATTCAGTTCTAATCATTCCCTGTGTTTGTTTTTCCTATGTTAACATTAGATATTATTCAATGGTGAGGTTTTAAATGTCTACCTCGTTCATCATGTTTCCTGAGAAATCAATGAAAATATTAGAAATCGAACCACAACTAAAATTAGCTCCCCGGCAACGGCGCCAAAAACTTATGCGTAAATTGGTTCTAATAAACTTTTGCAAGGTTTTTAAATTTATAAAACTCAATTATCGATACACGCACTAACGGGCAGAGAACCCGATCGTATATTGTGCAGTAGCTTGGTAAATTTGAGTTCGTCCTAAGAGCTAAGGTTTAATAGTTCTAATTTGATTGTTGACATGAATTGAAAATGTTTTAAGATTGAATTTTTAAGAATTACACAAAATAAATGCAAATAAAATAAATAGATAAAAGATATCAAGGGGAGAAGGTTTTCAAACCCAACCATTTCATTTACCATGCTATGATTACATTTTTCCTGTGCAAATCTTCAATTAAAAGTTTCCATAGTGGTTTCAAAAGCTAACAGACCGAATTTTCCATTTACGGTATGTCCTATGCTTACTCTAACGATCACCACATTCCCTTACGATAACACAACGACCATGCAACCAAGCTTGCCAGTGGTTAAACCCCAACTACCCTTAAGACCAATCTATAATCTAAAACGATTATCAACCCCCTCTGAAAGAGTTCTCATGCTTTATAAGTATTTAATGTGACAAAGGCGATAATCTATTTAATTCCTACACTAGGGATAGATGTCAAGCTAGCCTAATACCCCACTAATCTCAGGTTCAACATGGTAAGTCTAATATCAGGATTAATAAGATCTAAGCCACCCTCTATACTACCAAAACATGGGGATCAATGAAAGGCTATAAGGATATCTAACAGAACCATAATTAAACAGGAAATCATAATCACAACACTAGTAACTACATGGTTAGGCCAGCACTAGGAGTGCTTAACCGCTTATAGTAACAGCAATGCAAGAATTAATGAATAAAGACATAAATTGAATCATCATAATTCTTACAGAGAATGAAATGAATGATTAAGTACAATAAGTATGCTAGTGGCTTCTCCCTTGGACCTTGAGATGAAATGCTTTAAACCTTATGGGTTTGGTTCACCCCTTAGAACTGTGTGTGAAGTGGTGGTGGTGAGTGATGATGAATGAGCCAGATGAGGGCTCTATTTATAGGCTTCGAATGTTTTACGGCATAACCCTTATGGGATGTTATGCCGTAATCTTGCTACGTAATCCTCCAATATTCTAGGCATTAAAGGGTGTTACGGCGTAACCCTTTCACATATGTTACGCCGTAATGTTGAGTCAGACACATCATCTCTAGTATATTTGAATGTTGCGGCGTAATATTGGAGACTCTTTACGCCATAAAAGGGTATGCTGACTCATTTCTTTGTTGGATTATGTTACGGTATAATCCTTCGGGGATGTTACACCGTAAAGTGCCTTGGGCTCTTCACTTTGGTGCATTTCTTGTCCAAATCCTTTGTCTTTTGCTAAAATATTCACATGGTCCCTGAAAACTGAATATTAACAATTAAGTAACGTTTTTATATATTAATAGTATACTTGTAAGCATTTTTATAGGGAATTTTATATTAAAATGTATTAATTATTTGATGTTATTAGCTCCTAAACAACAATCTTTCTAAAAGAATTGAATTAATTTTCAATTATTCATTCGAAAACCCTAATTTTCAAATTTAGGGTTTATAGGATCGAAGGTTAGTGTGAGTCTAATTAATCATAGGGGTTTTGTATGTTAGGGGTTGAATATGAAGCGTGTAAAACAGTTTTGTATGAATGTATCTCGTTTGTGATTTTTGAGTGATTTTGTGGCCGAATTTTATGCGAAATATGCTAGGGTGTTTGAATGATCATGGGCTTATGTTATTAACTTTCTTAGAGGATCCATTATGCCTATGAAAGCATGTTCAAGCACTTAGGAAACACTTAGTTTGAAATTCTTTGTTTTTTTACCATGACATATGAGTTTAAGGGGTAATTGAATCCGTAATGTGTTTATGATGTTCTTGAGTGCTATAAACTCCTCTAGTTAGTTTAGAATGCACATTAGATCCCTCATTGCTCAAAACTTGTGGTTTAGTCTCTTGTTGTGCTCGAAATCAAAGGAAATAGGCTCGAATGTTGTTGAAACTTGTTTAAAATGATAGAATCATGATTCTTGAGTGTTTGTTAATGATTTACAATCATGTGTTAGTTTGATAAATGTTATTAAAAGTTTGTGGCTATGTGTTGTCTAAATCTTGCGAAATATGTTCATATGAATCAGGTGGAATATGCACTATAAAGACAGACGATTTATGCACGTATAAAACAGGCGATTTATGCACAACATATAAAACAGGTGATTTATGCACATATAAAACAGGCGATTTATGCACAACATATAAAATAGACTATTTATGCACAAAAGATCAAACAAGCCAAATATGCATTAAAATGGGCGATTTATGCACAGTACTAAGACAGGCTATTCATGCACAGAGCTAAAACAGGCGATTTATGCACAACTGTTAATCATGCGATTTATGCACTGTTTTTGACATGTTGACTCATATTGTCTGTTTGACCTTTGACCTTTGTCCTGTTATTGATTATTTGACTTTGGTGGACCATTGACCAGTCTGTTGACTATCATAGCTAAGTTATTAACCATTGATCATTGACCATAGTTGACCTTCTCAATTTTGTGTGTTAAAATGAGCTTAATTCCTTGAAACCTAAACACAAATGCATCTAAATCAAACACAACAACATGGATAATCAATCTGATCAGTGATGCATATGTGTTTTGTATATGAACTGTATTGGATAAATCTTAGCAGAATCATAAATCAAGCAATTACTTAACAAGCAGCTCTTGACGAGGCCTTAGTTTCTACTGATGATCGAGTTATAATTGGCTCTTGCAACATGAGAATTGATCCCACAAAGACACAGAAGGAAGCTACCTGTCAAGTCATTCTGGATATTCTCAAGCTCTCACCATGTTATAATGCTTTTCTCATCACAGCTGATGTACCTGAAATCTACATGCAACAGTTTTGGTCAACCGCTTCCAAAGTCAATGATTCTTCTCAATACCAGTTTCAGCTTGACAACAAGAAGTTTAAAAATGGTGTTGAACTCTTCCGTGAAATTCTTCGTATCTGTCCAAGAGTTCCTAACACAGAGTTTGTTGCACCACCACCTCATGATGCAATTGTCACCTTCATCAAATCACTGGGTTATAAAGGCTCTCTGGAATTTATTTTTGATGTGTATACTGATCATATGTATCAACCTTGGAGAACATTTGCTTCTATTATTAATAGATGTTTATCTGGGAAAACTTTGGGCTTGGATAGGCTCCGACTATCAAGAGCTCAAATCTTGTGGGGCTTGTTTCATAAGAAGAATGTTGATTTTGCTGAGTTGTTGTGGGAAGACTTTCAGTATCAAATTGACTACAGACAAACAAGTGTCAGGAGACGTGAAAGCATGTCCTATCCCAGATTCACTATGGTCATTATTCATTAAGAAGAAAGTTGATAATAAGCAAGTTGGAGTTGACCAGACTGCTAAAGATGATCAAGGAGGATCTATTGTTCCCGTGACTTAGAAAGAGAAGAAAGAATTACCTCCATCCACCTCTAGTCTTTCTCTGTCATCTGACTACGGTAATCAATTCTTTAATGTTTCCTCTAATGTGTCTCTGGTTGGAATTATTAAAGAAACTTCAGAGATAAAGATCAATTCTTTGTTAGATGTTCAAATCCAACAAGAAATCCCTCATGTTCTGTCAGTTCCATTATTTGATGTTCTAATATCAGTGATTCCTCCACAAACAACTCCAACACCAACACTTACAACACCACTTCCAACACCACCAACAACAACAGAAGCTCAAGCTATAAATATATTTGTACCTGATCCATCACCAATATTTCTTGAAAGAATATCAAAACTGGAAAAAGAAAGTAGAAGCCTTGTCTAAGGTTTATCACTCTGAGGCCACTGAAGAATCAGTGCAAGCCAATATCATCAACGAGGTCAAGAATCAACTGCCAAAGTTTCTACCTAAAGTAGTTTCTGACTTTGTCAATCCAAGGATTGAAAGCACTATTCGTAAAGTGCTCCAAAAGACTCCAGCTTTTCTAGCTCAATCTTCTTCCACTCCTGGTCAGTCTTCTTACAAAGCAGTTGAGTCTCTTTCTGAATATGAGCTGAAGAAAATACTCTTTGACAAGATGGACAGAAGTTGCTCATACATGACTCATGACAAGCATCAAGAGTTATACAATTCTTTGTTGAATTCTTGATGACGCCATTGCAAGTGGAGATGTCAATCCTGATAAAGTTATGAGGAAAAGAGATTGTGGCAATGATCAAGACCCTACTGCTGGATCAAACCAAGGGAAGAAGAAGAGAAGGAAAGGAAAAGATTCTGAGCCGTCCAAGGACAAAGTTTTGACTGGTTTATCCTCGAAAGGTAAAACTCAATCCAAGCCTTTATCTACTCATAAGCCTATGAATGCAGAAGAACCACTTTATGAGGGTGAAATGGAGGTGGAAGAACCTACTCTAGATGACGTGGTTAATGAGGCTAATCAACCACAAGATGATGCTATTCCAACACAAGGAACCCAATTTGGTTCAAGCAACCTCCAAGACCTTCTACTCCTCAAAGTGGAAAAAAGAAAAAAAATATTGATGATGGACCAGAACAACCCTGGTTTAATGATCTGGTATTTGCTGAAAATGATCCACGCACCTTTGATGAACTAATGGCTACTACCATTGACTTCTCAAAGTTTGGAATGAATCGTCTCAAGCTAGACAAGATCACCAAATCTGACTTAGTAGGTCCTGTCTACAAGCTTCTCAAGGGAACTTGCAAGAGTAGCATTAAACTAGAGTACAACATGGATCAATGCTATAATGCTCTGACTGATCAACTTGACTGGATAAATTTCGAAGGTGACAGATATCCATACGACTTGAGCAAGCTACTGCCTTTGCAAGGTTCTCTCAAGGTCACCTTACCATTCCTGTCGATTTCTTCTTTAACAATGATCTTGAATATTTAAGGACAGGAAATTCGGAAAGGAAATACACTGTATCGATCACCAAAACAAAAGCTGCAAGGTATGAATTGGAATTTATTGAAGAAATGATTCCAAAGCTATGGAGTCCAGTCAAAGTGGCTTATGACTAGGATGTTGCACTAGGTATTTATCACTGGGGACCCAAGCATCAGTTATTCTACAGGTCACGGATCAACAGGTTCTCTAAACATGATGTCAACTCCACAATGAAGATTTTGAGTGTGGTCAGTGTAAAGGTTGACAAGCAATTTAGGTATGGTTATTTGCAAGAGATTATAGTGAGAAGAGCTGATCGAAAATTGTACACGTTCAAAGAAGGTGGCTTTCCAAAACTACACTTGAATTACATCGAATACATGCTTCTTCTTCATGTTCAGAACAAGCTTTTCAACCTCGATGGCGATGACATTGTTGACTTGGCAGTTGCACTACGTATGTTCACCCGAAGAATCGTCATTCAGAAAAAGGTTGAAGATGTCCAACTTGGTCTAGAGAGTTACCAGAAGAAGCTCAACATCACCCGGCCACAAAAGGAATTTCTTGGAATCTCAACCAAAGAATCATACACCATGTCTTATGATCCGAAAGGAGTTATGTATCTGAATTCAAGAAAACGCAAGAGACTAATGCCAGCTGACGAGCTATACAAGTTTTCTGACGGAACACTCCAGTCTGTTCGTAAGAATCTCCATTACAGGTTGTTAAACTTCAAGTTTGGATACAACAAAGATATGCCAAGGAGAAAATGGATAGAAAAAGATCAGAATCGGACAGATATTATGGTTTAATTGATTGACAAGGAATATTGAGACGGACTACCGACTACTGCAGCGGACATTATGACTTTGTCATACTCGGTTTGAACCCATATCAGGTCCTGTCTCATATCTTATCTTCTGAATATGTATATGTAGTGTAGATACTTTAGTATATATGTGTTGAGTACAAATTTCCATGAATTTTTCAGTAAATTCAAAATCTTTCAAAATATGTACTAAACATTATATCTTACCCTTATTAATCGAGGGAAGGCATTAAAAATGTTCCTAATAAGCATGTTAATCAGTAACATTTTTCTCCTCGAAAGCTTAATTTTAAATCAATTGATATCCAAAATATCAAACGATTTGACATTTTTGATAAGGAGAGAAAATGTGACTAAAATATAAAGCTTATATTGTGATTTTAGTGACTCAAGTGCAAGCTTCTTCCTTTTATGTGCAAAACACTTTTGAATATCGATGCACATATACAGGGAGAGCAATTTTGGAAAAGATTAAACCATTAAGGTACAAAAAGTTTTGATTTATATCACTAGCACCTTGATTTATTTTCAAATGGTTTTATTGGCTACAGTGAAAATACCCAAAGACCGACCATGTACTTATTATAATGGAGATATAATGCGGTTAAGGATAGGTATTCGTTCCATGATCCAGCCAGAATCAGAGGGATCTACCCAGGGACATTCCAATAGTTAGATTAGAAGTCCTTAGGTATGATATATAAAAAGGAGTAAAGTGAGAATGGGAATAATGCCGACTAAGACAGAGCTAGCACTGAAACAAACCCAACAAGGTGTTAGTGATGAAGTCTTGGTATGCATTGAAGGGGTTGAAGAATGAAAAAGAAATATAATGATATAGGGTCTAAAGAAAGAAGCCCTTCATACACTTAGGCAGAAATTGGGTCAATGCATATGCTATCAGAAACACTAAGATGTTGTCTGGTATTGAAGATAGTCATCATGGACCCAATGATGCAATGCACAACCCTACCTAGCTACTCAAGGTCTCTCAAAAGACTCTTGTTTCATTTATCATGGAGACAAACACGTTATCTATTGACTTTCTCACCCCGAGTTAGTTGATATTGAAAAGGTGGCAGTCCGCTTCAGCCTTCGAGCACTAAAACCAAAACGCACTTATTGAGTCTAGAGCCAAAAGAGATCATTAATAAATCTCACTAGGACACTATTCCAAATTACACACGTTCTTCATACACCGTGAAGACAACTGAAACAATAAGAGTCCTACGCATTATCCTTGTGATCTTGCAAGAACATCAGAGTGAAACTTTTCAGTATTCACAGTGACGATGGAAATCCTACTAGTGCCAACATCAAACAAGCACTACGGCAGGTGACTTGTGAGATCCTTTATGGATCAAACTTGTGACAACTGAATATCAATATTGATTCAATATATGATTTGACGGATGAATTTGTAAAGATAAAACTTTTGGCGTGTTATAAAAACTCTTTATTCATTAACACGTCAACTGAATTTCTCCAAAATAATTTTCAATCTTATGTCCATAGGCAGCCTCACAAGGGTATCTGGGCATAGGAAAATTGAACACGAATTGACGACTCAATCGGTAAGATAGTAACTAACCGATTCACTCTTATCGTGATGTCTGCTTTGAGACGTTCCGGTATGAGAACAAGCTAAGTACGATGAATCTAATGCTTATGTGTTTGAGGATTCAATACTACAAGCTAGAAATCCTGTCGAAGAGATTCTTCTAAACTGAATCTACTTTATCACGGGCCGGTCCTCACGGAACCGGAGGTTAATCCAACCAAATACGGTCGAATAACAAAGTCATATTTGTCCACAACCTTTATTGCTAACTGGTTTAATTGCAGATACTTATAAAGGTGGAGGTACCTCATTCTAACAGAGTCGAATTCATAGCCACATGCTCATACTCGATCAACAAATATAAAGACATGATGAAAGCTCATGTACATGTTACAAAGACTTCTGCTACTCTGATACTCAACGTCTTCCTTGAAGCCATAAAGTGTTCAAGATGAAGCATGTCAAGGGAGATTGTTCAAAAGCTTTCAAGACGAAGTAAAAGTATAAACATGTTAGTCCAAAAGTCACAAGATCACAAGAAGGCGAAAGACTACAAGATGATGAAGAGATGATGCATAACTGATGATCTCATGAAGTTCAAGATCACAAGTCTATAAAGCATGCAGGAACAAGTTCCAAGATCACTACATCAAAATTCACAAGATAAAGAATAAAGAATCAAGGCTACAAGCAAGATTGAAGACATTCATAGAATGCAAAGCTTAAGTTTTTGTAATTTGGAGTGACCTCCCTTAGGGGGAGATTGTTAGGAATCGAGAAAAGTTTCGGTCACTTTAATCTAATAGTTTATAGCTCGTGGTCGTTTGTTAAGTAAAATAGTAAGCTAACCGGGCCAAGCCCAAGAAAAGCCCATGGATTGGCCGGCCTTGTAAATGATATAAATACCCTCTCTATACCTTGGAGAGGGTGTTAGTTCGTTTGTTATTTCACACACTACATGTTTCTTTCTCTCCTTAAGTGTTCTAACCATCCTTTCTCTCTCTAAAATTTTATATTCACATCTTGCTTAGGTTGTGTGATTTGATATCCTACATTTTGATTATTTATCTGCATAAAATATATTAAGAGAAGTGCAAAATACATCCCTGTGGTTTACCTAAAAACCGTCTCACGTCCCTTCTCAATACTTCGCACAGATTTCATCCCTCCTCAATACTTCGCGCAGATTTCATCCCTCCGTTAGTAAAATGAGACATCATACGTCCCTGAGGACGAACGGTGCAAATTTTTTCCTCGTTAAGTACTAACATGAGTCTAACAAAAAGAGTATTTTTGTCTTTTTGCTTCCACAGGGATGAATGATGAACCTTTGTCTTTTTAAACTTTTTTCTAATTTTTTTTTTAAATTTTACTTTTTATTTCGTGCGTTATTTTAAAAAATAAATTTTTAAATTTAAAAAGAAATTTTAATTTTTTCATACTTTATTTAAAAAAATTAATACTTTTTTTAAAATAACGTACGAAAAAAAGTTTTTTACTTGGTAAAAATTTTACCTTTTTAAAAAAAAAATCGTGCGTTATTTTAAAAAAAAATTAATTTTTTCGTACGTAATTTAAAAAATTTCGTACTTTATTTAATAAAAATTAATACTTTATTTTTTTATAACGTGAAAAAAAGTTTTTTACTTGGTAAGTTTTTTTGTAAAAAAGGTAATTTTTTAAATTAAAAAAATTCTTTTTTGAAATAGTGTAAGAAAAAAATATAAATTTTAATTTTTTTTTAAAATAACGTACGCAAAAAAAAAAATTTAAAAATAAAAAGCAATTTTTTTTAAAAAGACAAAGGTTCACTATTTATTCATGTGGAAGCAAAAATACAAGAATACCCTTCCTGTTAGACTCATGTTAGTACTTAACGGGGGGGAAATTTGCACCGTTCGTCTCAGGGACGTATGGTGTCTCATTTTACTAACGGGGGAATGAAATATGCGCGAAGCATTGACGAAGAACGTGAAACGGTTTTTAGGTAAAACACAAGGATGTATTTTGCAATTCTGTTTAACTTGTAAAAATTTCTCAACCACATGTTGAGTATGATACTCTGTTTAAGTTTAATTTATATTTAAAAGTAACATATTTTATTTAAATCAATTTATAAAAAATATACGTATTTAATATAATAATTAATTTTTTCTCTTATTATTTACTTTTATTTCTTTTCCTAAATTCAAATTCAAATCTAATCCACTTTCAAATCAAACACACCCTAAACTTTTTCTTGAACCTTCCAATGCGGTCGTTTTAATAGTTGTGTTAAATACTTTGACATATATAAATTGTTTGTACCATAACATTAACTACCCACCCTTAGAATGTAAATTGTTCAATCGAATAAATGTATCACATTTAATGTTGACACATAAAAAGTGCATTAAAAGTAAAAGAAGTGTCACTAAAAGTAAAAAATTGTCATTAAAATATAAAAAAAAAGTGTTACTAAAAATTTTATTTGTTTTTCTCGCACTTACAAAAATATAGGTATAAATTCAGTAGGTAAAACTCTAATTATAGTGAGAAAAAAATAGTAAATATTTTTTGACTTTTGTAACACATTTTGTTTATAAAAGATGTCGTTAAAACTCAAAATTTTAAAATTTTGTTAACACTTTTAGTAAACGTCACTAAAATGTTAGTTAGAGACTCTTCTCTTATTTCTTCTTTTCGAAGAACTACTAGAGGAGGCATTGAAGAAGACCAGCTTTGTCTTCTTAGAGCTAGCACATTTACTCTTCTTCGGCCTTAAATTACTGATCGTTGGATTTGGAGCTTAGAATCTTCGGGGGAGTTCTCAGTTAAATTTGTTCGTATTTTTATTGATGATTTGATGCTGCCTAAAGAGGAAGTCTCTACTAGATGGGTAAAGTGTATTCCCATCAAGGTCAATATTTATGCATGGAAAGTTTACTTGGACAAGTTACCTACGAGGCTTAATCTTTCTCTTCGTGGGATTGATATCTCCTTTATCCTCTGTCCTCTTTGTTGTACCGCCGTGGAGTCCACATCACATATTCTATTCTCTTGTTATTTGGCTCGTCAAATTCTTTCTAAAGTTGCTCGTTGGTGGGAGTTGGAGTATTTAGACATTCGTTCGTATGGCGAATGGCTTTCTTGGCTCAATAATATTCGTTTTTCTAAGCATTTGAAGGATATTTTTGAGGGCGTTTGTTATTTCATGTGGTGGGCTATATGGAGGTTTCGTAATCAGATTCTTTTTGGAACGAGAAAGCCGCATTTGGAGATCTTGTTCGATGACATTGTTCGTTTGTCATATACTTGGTGTTCTAGTCGTAGTAACTCTAATTTTTCTTGGGACATATGGATGAAAAATCCTAGTTCTATTAGTTTGTAATCTCTTCTAGCTTCTTGCTAGTTTCTAATAAAATGTCGTTCAAAATTTTTTTTAAAATATTTGTCACTAAATGTCTATTTTTTATAGTTTTTGTTGAAAACATTTATTTATGAAGTGCCGGTTATTTTAGGTTTACAACTTTTGTAATATTTGTAGACTAGTCGGGTTAAACGGCTTGTCTTTAAGCTAATATTGTATAAGATACGATTTTAGTCCATCTAAGACCAAACCCGGCCCATTCTCACCACCTTATAGCCCACGTCCCATTCTCTCTTTGTAATCTCATCATACTCTTTATCTCTAAATTATTCTTTCTCTCCATAAACTTCTCTCTTTCTAGATTATTAGCTTATTTGGTTTGTTTATTGTCTTGTGCTTATCAAGTAGCCTATTATTGTGTGATTATCTGTTTTAAATTTTAAACATAGTCTTTGACGTTAGAAATAGCAAAACCCATAAAGAAAAAATATATATTTTTTTATAGATGAGAAATGTTAGAACCATAAAAGATTCACATAAATTTTTTTCACAAAATAATTTATCATATAGTTAATGGTATTCTTTAACTTACTTTTGAGTTAGATTTAAGTTCATTTAGATACCAAACCTTTTTTAGATACTGGGGGACTCATCTCCACCCTCCATCTTTATATGATCCAACGAATGATATTAAATTCTCAATTTGCACTACAAGG
>BQNB010045359.1:0-44327 GCA_026074375.1 Tanacetum coccineum
TAGATTGGTATAAACTACGATACTTAAAATGTAGGATATATATATTATAAAGAGTGATACCTTAAGTTTATTTTATTTTATTTTCAAAGTGAACCAAACTAACATATAGACCCACATCGGTTAGTGGGTAGAAAAATTGTAGTTATATACAAGTTGTGTGTAAGTGTCCAACATTATGAGATAAGTTTTATTTTCATTTATGTGGTTTATATTTTCTCACAATACGTCACTGTCATAAATTTTTGGCAGTTTACATCATTCGTTAGACAAACGTTAAACATGAAACATCCGTGAGGACGAATGATCCAAATTTTTTTCCGTTAGGCAAACATTCGACATGATAATCTGTATGACTTTAGATTACTAAATTGTATTATTATTAACTTAGAGGTTTCAAGAAATGAATCGTATTTGCGTATGCGATCTTATAAATGCGCAAAGTCATTATTGGCATAGAAAACATAGATTGGTATTAATCACGATACTTTTGTAGGAATATTGTCCTACATCGGTTAATGGGTAGAAATATTGTTGACTTATATAGAAATTGTTGACAAATATCTAACAACGAGTCGGCATATAGCCCGCGCGTTGCAGCGGGGGCTAACCTAATGTCGAAAGATATTTAGCTTCGATAATAGTGTGTTTTCAGTATTCTGGTATGTTTTAACAATTTTTTAGTATACAATCGTTATTGTAACAAATAATAATGACCCAAGTACTTTTTGTCCATATATATTATATATTTACCATTTGTGCCGACCACATAGGCTAAAAGGAGCCCTGCTAAGGATCCAAACATTTTTGACATTTTTTTAATAAAATCGTGCATATTTCAGAAGCATTGCAATATTTGGCTCGTTTTGTTCGCAATTCGAAGATCTTTCCGAGGGTATCTTTTAATCTAAACGAATCGGTAGATATGTGTTATATATTTGATAAATAAAGTTTATTATATAAAAAGTCATAAAGAGTTAAAAGTTGAGGGTCCGTTTTGTATTTTTTTTTCCATTTTGGGCCGGTGGTTTTTTTTTATACTTTGGGCCAGATTTACGTATGTCAGAAACATTGCAATATTAGGCTCGTTTTGTTCGTAATTCGAAGATCTTTTCGCGTGTATTTTTTGATATGAATGAATCGGTGGATATGCGTTATATATGTGATAAATAAAGTTAATTATATAAAAAAAGTCGTAAATAGTTAAAAGTTGAGGGTACGATTTGTAAGTTTTCTTTTTTTTCCTATTTATATTAAATTTCAACTTTTTTTATAAAATCGTGTGTATCTCAGAAGCATTGCAATATTGGGCTCGTTTTATTCGCAATTCGAAAATCTTTCCGCGGGTACTTTTTGATCTGAATGAGATAAATAAAAGTTATATAAAAAGTCAAAAGTAGCTAAAAGTTTAATGTTGTTTTCGTAATTTTTTCATACTTTGAGGGTGTGTTTTGTAATTATTTTTTTGTTTTTGGACCTTGTTGGTCCTGTAATTGTTTTTTTTGTTTGGGCCTTGTTGGGTTGTTTTTTGGCCCATGACATACTAACAATTCGAAAATTTTTCCGCGGGTATTTTTTGATCTGAATGAGATAAATAAAAGTTATATAAAAAGTCAAAAGTAGCTAAAAGTTTAATGTTGTTTTCGTAATTTTTTCATACTTTGAGGGTGTGTTTTGTAATTATTTTTTTGTTTTTGGACCTTGTTGGGCCTGTAATTGTTTTTTTGTTTGGGCCTTGTTGGGCTGTTTTTTGGCCCATGGCATACCCAACGTCTATAAGACGTCGTCGTCACCACAAATAGGATATTGTTCAAGTTCAATTCAATATGAGATAAGTAACATGTTATATTATGGGCAACATTTGGTTACACTATTTTTATTGACGGCAAAGTTATATTTATATATAGAATATAACTGGTACTAACAAGACGCTAGAAGCAAAAACAGTACATACTAGAAAAAAACACAAACAACATAATCTAAACTTTTTCCGAGGCTTGAAGAACTCATACTAGAAAAAAACACAAACAACATAATCTAAACTTTATCCGAGGCTTGAAGAACTCATACGAGTTCTCACTTTTTTTCCAAATGAATTATTTTAGGGGCATTTCGCACACATTTTACGTCAGTTTGAATTTTATGTGCATAATTTCACTTTTCTTAATTTGAGGTATTCAAGTTATGTTTTGTGCAATATAAGTTTCTTTTTTTATCTTTCGAAAAATGTTATGAGTCATTTATTGTGTTGTAGTAATTATATAATGTGATAGTCATTTTGACTAAAACTATGACTTGTAGCCGCTTTTTTAAAATTGAAAAACACGTTAGTGTGTAAAAAAACTACTTGAATACTTTAAGAGGGTGTTTGTTTCGGCTTATATTTCATAAGCACCATTTTTTTGGCTTATACTTTCTTTCGATACTGATAATGTTCCGAACACGCTGGGATATACAGACCCAACGTATTTAGAGACTAAAAGTGCACACCACAAGTCAGATATCTACTCCTTTGGGATACTAATGTTTGAACTACTGCGTCGTAGGAAAGTAGCAGTCGCCGAAGACCAAGATAATAAGTACTTGGCTTCGGTGGCCGTTAACCATTATAGGGAGAAAAAACTCAACGAAATAATTGATTGGGATCTATGGAATCAAATGGACTCTCAATCGTTTAACACTTTTGCAGAAATTGCATATGACTGCTTGAATGAAGAGCGATCCGAACGTCCAAATATTGATGAGATTGTCACAAGACTCGCGAAAGCTTTGGAGCTAGCACGTGAAAATAGGCCGGTGAGACCTTTATATTTTATCTTTTATATATGGTTCCGCCATAATATATTTTCCCATTTCATTATATTAGTTTTAACCCAATTATAAATGAAACATTATGAAATGACAAAAACAAACCAATTTAAACATATTGAATCACTTTTGAAAAAACAAAGGCGTATTTTCTTTATATATAAAGAGAATGCGCATTTGCGTAACTCTCAAAGTGCAAAATATGAAATTGTTAATCTACTCGGACTTTACATCCATATATATTTTCTTTGCAGACTACTTATAAGCTAAAAGTTTGACCTGATAAGCAATATACGTTTATTTAATGCACGAAACACTTAACAGCAATAATACAACCCATAACTGCTTTCCATTTTAAATTTGCGCCGCTATACACGGGTACCCGCCAATTTTATAGGTGGTATAATTAGTATTTAATACTTCATGTCTTATTCATATATTTTACTCCTTACGTCCCAAAATAATAGTTTTCTATTGACTTTTTAAGTCTTTATTTTTAACTTAAACTTAAATATTTTTGTTTGTGTTATATAACATTTGATAAAAATTATAACAATGAAAATATATTTAAAAACCAATTTATTCGTATATTTTGCATCAATTATTATATAATACACATAAAAATATTTAAGATAAAAGTTGAAAAAAAAACTTAAAAAGTCAATAAATGACAATAATTTTGAGACGGAAAAAGTACTAGATAGTATGGTTGTAAATTTTAGGGTCAGTTATTATTTACTAGTAATAATTAATATCTTTAATCTTGGTCAATTATTGATTTAAGCATTTATACCAATTTTTTAAACGCTTTTATTTTTAATTTTGTTTGATCATTAATCACTCAACTTTCAATGAAGTTTGATATAACCCATCAGATTTGGATAACCATTTGACAAAATCTTTTAACTACCATTTTGCTAATATGTGCCTACTGGGCATATGATAACATGCATTAAATGAATATATATATTTTCCTTTTATATCAAAAAACGCATTTAATAAACATTAATTATAGCTATAAATATATTTAATTATATGCATTTTATGACTTAATCAACATGAACCTTCCTTTTATATCCACTTTATCATGTGCCCGCACATATTAGCAAAACTCACCCCTAAAATGTATTTTTGTTGGTTTGTTAAGTATTTGTGATTGTCAATTACTGTATTCATTTTCATTTCTCTCTCTCTCTCCAGCATAGGCGGAGATTGTGCATAAGATCGATTATGAACATAATAAATAAATATAAATATATAATATATTATATATATATAAAAATATATATATATAATGTATATGATATATATATATAAATATATATATATAAAGGATAAAGAGATCAAATAAAAGACAATATTCGTGAGAAGGATAAAAAATTATTTTTTTAAAAAAAGTTCACATAATTCTGAAAAATTCCACAAGATCGTGTATGTTGGTGCATGAAAAAGTTGTAAAGGAAGTTTTTCTAAAGTGGATAGTTTTTGCCGAAAAGTTTTATAAAAAAAAACGTTTGTGCATTAAATATCGGATTTTTTGTGCATCAAAAATTTCGTTATTGTATCCCAAATTCATTTACTTTTTGCATCATTCAAAATTTTATTTGCGCATCAAACTATAAACAAGTCGAAAGAATTTGTGTGCATCAAAATTTTTTTTGGCGTGCATCAAAATTTCTTTTTTTAACTAACGCATTAAAAAAAACGTATAAAACTCAAAATTAAAAAAACTTCTTTTACAAAAGTTTTATTGCAATCAACATAACCAGATTTAATGGAATTTTTTTTAGAATTTTTCAAGAACTTTTTAAAATTTTTTTTTTCTTTTTATCATTACCCCCCCACGAATATTTGTCTTATTTATTGTTAACCTTCCCTCTATCTATATATATATATATATATAGTATAGTAAATACTAAAAACCTATCTATAACCGTTGAATCTACTAGAAAACCTATCTAATTTTATTAAAAAAACCGTTGAAACTGCAAACCTATATACATATATATATATATATAGGGTTGATTCAACGGTATAATAGGTTTTCCAAGAGAAGAAACTCGATAATATAATTGATAAGGATCTATTGAAACAAATGGACTTGCATTCATTCTACATGTTCGCGGAAATAGCGTATGACTGTTTGGACGAAGAACAATCAAGACGCCCACATATAGGTGACATTGTCCCAAGACTCGCGAAAGCTTTGGAGCTAGCACGTGAAAATAGGCCGGTAAGACCTTTATATTTTCTCATTTATATATGGTTCCGCCATAATATATTTTCCCATTTCATTATATTAATTTTAACCCAATTATAAATGAAACATTATGAAATGACAAAAACAAACCAATTTTAACATATTGAATCACTTTTGAAAAAACAAAGGCGTATTTTCTTTATATATAAAGAGAATGCGCATTTGCGTAACTCTCAAAGTGCAAAATATGAAATTGTTAATCTACTCGGACTTTACATCCATATATATTTTCTTTGCAAACTACTTATAAGCTAAAAGTTTGACCTGATAAGCAATATACGTTTATTTAATGCACGAAACACTTAACAGCAATAGTACAACCCATAACTGCTTTCCATTTTAAATTTGCACCGCTATACACGGGTACCCGCCAATTTTATAGGTTGTATAATTAGTATTTAATACTTCATGTCTTATTCATATATTTTACTCCTTACGTTCCAAAATAATATTTTGCTATTGACTTTTTAAGTCTTTATTTTAACTTAAACTTAAATATTTTTGTTTGTGTTATATAACATTTGATAAAAATTATAACAATGAAAATATATTTAAAAACCAATTTATTCGTATATTTTGCATTAATTATTATATAATACACATAAAAATATTTAAGATAAAAGTTGAAAAAAAAACTTAATAAGTCAATAAATGACAATAATTTTGAGACGGAAAAAGTACTAAGATAAATTAATTCCACCTAATGGACCACTCCCACCCACTTTCACAATTTGTTATGTATATAAAGATAAATTAATTCCACCAAAAATGGTACGTGACTATTGTATCGAAACATGATCATTAATTTTTTTTGAGAAACTCTGTGTGCTAGCCAAACCAAAATTGAAATACCCATGCTGTGAATAAAATCATGCTAAAAGATAAAATAAAAAAAAGTATAATATTCACACCAAAAATATCAGAAATATAAACCACAATTTGTTATGTATATAAAGATAAATTAATTCCACCTAATGGACCACTCCCACCCACTTTCACAATTCTCAAGTGTATCTTCTTCTTTTTCATATTTTCTGAATAAAACACAATCGGAAGAGAGCTTCTTTGCATCATAGAACACCCAAATTGATGGCAAACTGAGAACAACGAGGGCACTATGATTTTATGGGTGTATATTCAAAGGCAGGCTTGGTCAGGCCCGGATCTAGGGGTGGGCGAGCTGGGCAACCGCCCAGGGCATCACATAAATGAGGGGCATCAAATATAATTATAGTGAAGAAGATGATTTAAGTTGAGAATTGTTTTTTAAGCTCCTATTATACACAGTGGTAAAAGTTTTGCGAAGAAGATGATAGGCTTTGTAAGAGAGAGAAAATAAAGTTAAATATTCATTAAATGGTACGATTGGTATTATCTCACGTGAAGATGAGATTAAAAAAATACTAAAAGGAAATGTTACTGTGAAAGTAAGATAATTTTTGTCAACTATTCGAAGAAAAAAAGTACAGCATTTGGGTTCTTTTATTTTATAGTATAGTTTAGGCGAAAAGTAAAATTAAATAAACTAGTTTCGAGTATACATATAAATTAATACTTCATTATATAAAGTAAATTAATATTATTATATCCAAATAATCCTAACATAAAAAATGAGAATGTTAGATTTCAATAATATTTCATATAATAAAGAAAACACTTTGATTCGAACCAGTTTGCAAAAGGTATATTTTTAATTATACTAATAACAGATCTCAACTTTGAACATTATAATTGACCAATAAAAGTCAAAATATTTTTGTTACAATTGAATAAAAACAAGCATACGCAACAAATTAAGAACTCTCGTTTTTAGTTCACTTTTGCGTTTAAGTGTAAATTAACGTTATAGGATGATTAGCTAGTAGAATTTACAGTAAAATGCAAAAATTATACTTTTTCAAGTATTATCAAGTTAAGATGTCGGAAACCATGATTACCCCTAAAATAGTGTGTTGTTTGTTTACAACATTTTATAGGGGCATGTTTTGATCGTCTCGCCCAGGGTATCAAAAATCTCAGGACCGGCCCTGGGCTTGGTTGGAGATCGCCAATATATACATACCGATGATGCACCACTTGCTATTAATTTGTGTATTGTTGAATTTCTTTTTCATATTTTCTGAATAACACACCACACGGAGAGAGGTTCTTTGATCATAGAAACAACTATATTGATGGCAATACTGTGACAACGAGGGCACTATGATTTTTTGGGTTTTATATTCAAAGGCAGGCTGGTTGGGAGATCGCCAATTATATACATAGTTGATGCACCACTTGCTATTAATTTGTGCGATTGTTGAATATTCGTCTTATTCACCCTCCCTTTGTAACCCTATAATACTTCTTGTTCTTGTATAGAATTCACTTTGCGCCCACCACCTTGTACCTAAGGATCCCCCTGAAAAGATACTATGAGTCCAACTACTTTGATGACAATATACTCATCGGAGATAGGTGGATTTGGAATAGGAGATACAAGGACAGCTCTTGTGGTCGGTGAGTTGAGCGATATCATGCTCGGAGGTTAAATTAATAAAGATTGGGGATGGAAAAGATCTAACAGTTTTGGACGGAGATTTCGATGCTATCTAGTCTCAAGCATGAGAATGTTGTTTCTATTGTTGGGTTTTGTAATGAAGTTGGTGCAGAGACCATCATCTACAAGTGCAGTTACAGGGGAAGGCTGGAAAACTATCTAAGTGACCCAATGTTGCTGACATGGGTGAAGAGATTGGAGATATCTGTGGCTGTTGCGCATGCATTGAGATACATTCATTACGATGAGCCACGTGATTTTACCGTTATACACCGGAACATGAGCAGTAACACAATTCTTTTAAATGATGATTGGGAACCCAAGTTATTTGAATTTCAGCATTCCGTGAAGACAAAAGCATCTGAAAGACACCATTCATTCCACACTGATTCAGTTTGGTCTAAAAAGGGGTATACAGACCCAACATGTGCAGACACTGTTAGTGTAAACCTCAAGTTAGATATCTACTCCTTTGGGATAATATTGTTTGAACTATTGTGTGGTAGGAAATCAGTAAGTGACGATCAAGATAACAAGCATTTGGCTCCTATGGCAATTTTTCATTATAAAGAGAAAATACTCGATGGTATAATTGATCCGGATCTATGGAAACAAATTGATCCACGATCATTGAACATTTTCGCGGAAACAGCATATGAGTGCTTGAATGAAGAACAATCGCAACGCCCAAATATGGATGAGATTGTCACAAGACTTGAGAAAGCGTTGGAACTTCAATTGGAATGTGAAAATGCTGTAAGATAGTTTCTTCTCTATCTTTCTATATATCACAATAACTACTCTATAATATACGAGAAACGTTTATTTACTTATTGCTGTATTTGCTTCCATTGATGTTAAAGGAGCACTCATCAGTTGTGGATGGAGTTGGAGGAACATCATCCAGTCATGACGAGGTAACTATAAAGAAAGAGGAAACGTTTATTTACTTATTGCTGTATTTGTTTCCGTTTATTTACTTATTGTTGTAAGCCACTGAAATCATTAAAGAAAGAGGAAAATGTCTAAACAATAGAAACGATAAAGAAAGATGCGAGTAGAGATGGGGCAGAATTATTTTACACAGAAAAGAAATTGTACTGTTAGGTGATGATACTTTATAATGCACATTTTTCAGCTTCAAAGTTTTGTTATTCACTGTGAATAATAAGATACACAAAGTTATATTGTTAAGAATATTTTGTTCTTATTAATGTTTAAAAAACATTGCTTATGGATTGCTTAAAATAAGCAGTGACCGGAAATGGTTGTCATTGTATTGTGAGATTTAAAAGAAAAAAAAAAAAAAAAATGGTACTACTACACAAGGATATACTCCCTCCGTCCCAAAATTATAGTCCACGTTTTCCTTTTGGGATGTCCCAATTTAATTGTCCACTACTAAAAATAGATAGAAAAGTTTGATCAAGTTTACCATATTACCCTTACTTGAAATTATAATTACAAACTTTAATTAATTAGCTAAGGGTAAAACTGTCATTCTGCTAAAAAGTAAGAAAGAGAAAGCTGTAATAAATGTATTTTTCTTAAACTGTGTGTTTTTTGTCGGGGGGACAATAATTTTAGGACGGAGGGAGTAAATGTCTTTTCTAGTTAATATTACTACTACACGTACTCCATTCACATATCACTTCCCTAAACTATTTTTGCCAATTAATTTTACACAAGATCCTCTCTTATACTTACTTAGCTTCTGACTATAATTTATCTTTGATAAATGTTGAAATGAACGATTAGCCCCGCTGAAGTGTCCCACCCTAAAAATCCGCACACTTCATAATGTTGTCTTGTTTGGTACATATAGGGATCAACGAGTCACTCCATATCAACGGGCATTGAATACCAATTCAGCAAAAAGACAATGTCTTCCCTCAACTATCTTTCTCACTCACAACTTAGCTATGAAGATATACAATCCGCAACTAAAAACTGGGCTCGTGGGAATATCATCAGCGAAAAAACAGTTGAAAGGGTTTACCAAGGCCGTATGTTGCATTCCGGACAATTCATGGATATTGTTGCACGGAGGATCTATCCTATATTTCAAAAAGATATGATTAAAAAGTTTAGGATGGAGAAGTTGATGCTTTCCAGTCTCAATCATACGAATCTCGTGTCTGCTATTGGGTTTCCTAATAAGTATAACCATATGCTTATCGTATACAAGAAGGAGGCCAACGGAAGTCTTAACACATATCTGAGTGATCAAACCCTCACATGGATACAAAGGTTGAAGATATGTCTGGGCGTTGCAAATGCATTGTGTTACATCCACTATGACACTGGACGCGATTTTAGTGTCATACATTGCAACATCAGGAGCTCAAAAATTTTACTAGATGACAAATGGGAACCCAAGTTATCTGGTTTTCAACTTGCATTGAAAAATACAGTACCTCGGAGGCACCGTCTTCTTCTTACTCGTGATGTTACTGAGAATGTTTACGTGGACCCAAAATATAAAAAGACTGGCGGTATGACACACAAGTCAGATGTGTATTCGTTTGGTGTTGTACTATTGGAAATCTTGTGCGGAAGGAGTGCAGTTTTTCCGTATGAAAAGTTGGGAGAGGGATTATTAAGTAAATTGGTCAAATCTAATTTGGATGATATGATCGATCCACATTTACGGAAACAGATGCACCCAGAATCACTAAAATTATTCTCAGAAACAGCATATTGCTGCGTAAAAGAGGAAAGAGCAGATCGACCATATATAGATCAGGTTGTCAAAACCAATGTCTAATTTTAAAACCCTCGAATTACTCATTATGGGCAATTCGAATGCAAATTATTCTAGAAGCAAATGGTTTATGAAGAAATGATCGAACAAACTGAAAAAAACCAACTGATACAAAAAAAGACAAAATATGTTATCGCATTCCTTTACCAAGTCCTTACTAGAAGAACTATTGCTTCTAATCACAAAACAAAAAACCTACGAAAGCCATATGAGATGCCTTAAAATATAGACAATAGGGAAGAAAGAGTCCAACAAGAAAGGTTGCAAACACTCAAAACCGAATTCGAGATGTTTACACATGGGAAAACAAAAAGGGGGGGGGAAGACGAGACCATCGACACCTTCACCGCAAAACTAACAACCATAGTAAACAAAGCAGCCAGTCTAGGGCATACAATGGAAGATGAAACACTAGTGCGAAAACTATTAAATGCTGTACCCGATAGGTATCTGCAAATAGTTGCGTCAATAGAGCAATACTCGGATCTAGATGAAATGACTTTAGAAGAAGCAATTGGAAGACTTAAGACTTATGAAGAAAGAATTAAGTATAAGAGAGGCAAACAAGTGGACAATCAAGAGAAATTGATGTTCACTCGACATGAGAATAAAGGAAAGTATTTTAGAGGACGTGGACGTGGAAAACATAAATTCTCACAAGGAAGAAACCATGAGAATTTTAAGGAAGAGAGGAAAGATGGAGAAAACTCTCATAAGAATTATAAGAGAGATAACTTCAAGAAATCAAGTTATGATACTAGCAAATTACAATGCTACAAATGCAAGAAGATAGGGCACATTGCACCTAAATGTCCTCAAAGGACAAAACCAAACGAGCAATCTAACCTCGTTGAAGAAGATTTAGAACCAACCTTACTAATGGCAATATTAGAAGATGAAGAACAAAAGGTCTCGCTACATGAAAAAGATGTAGGATATAAAGAGACAAATATGGATAGTCTATGGTACTTAGACAACGGAGCTAGTAATCACATGACTGGAGTGAGAGAACACTTCAAAGAATTAGATGAGAAGGTTAGTGGAAAAGTAAGATTCGAAGATGGTTCATACATAGAGATCAAAGGAAAAGGTTCAATATAATAGAATGTGATGATGAGAAGCAAAGAATCATATCACACGTATATTACATTCCTGACTTAAAGAGCAACTTACTGAGCTTGGGACAATCACTGAAATTGTTGTTAAAGTAGTAATGGAGACACATTATTACGTCTTGATGACATGGATAAACTAAATCTTCATGAAAAGCCCTACACGAAGAGAAAACGACTTATATAAGGCAAATCTAAGAATTGTACACCTGTCTGCTTCTAGCAACTTAAAGGAGAAACTATGGTTATGGCACGCAAGAATAGGCACCTAAACTTTGAGTCACTAAGGATCAATGGCTCAAAGAGAATTAGTTCAGGGAATATCAACCATTAAACATCACACACGTTTGTGATTTTTGTTTAATTAGGAAAACATTGTAGAGCCGGCCATTTCCAAAAAAAGCAAAAGCTAGGGTCTACACTCACCTCTAGATTTAGTATATGGAGATGTTTGTGGACCAATCACAACACAACACCATCCTGGTAGAAATACATATTCTTGTAGTAGACGCATTACTCAAGATATATGTGGGTTACATCTTAATACGAAAGATCAAGCCTTGATACTTTCAAGGATATAGAAGTAACAGAAAAACGAATTAAGAACACATTGAAAATGTTGAGAAACAAGATCACAGAGAGAATTCACATCAAATGAATTCACACAATACTGTAAGGAAAACGGCATAGCACGACAACTTACTGCACCTTACTCGCCACAATAAAATGGAGTAGTCGAAAGAAGAAATAGGACAATCATGTCCACAACTAGATGTAGATGAAGATTGAGAGGAGGTGGCGGGGCCGTAACGAAATGCCACAAATTTTTGGGTTGGAGTTGTTAGGCACACAATATACTCTAAATTGTGTTCTTAAAAAGCACTAGAAGACATCTCTCCTTATGAAGCAATTAAACAAAGAAGCCAACTTAGAAAAATCTAAGACGTTTCGGTCTGCATTAGCATATGCAAAAGGTACCATCACAAAATCTGACAAAGTTAGATGATAGATCGCACTAAAATGGTTTTTAAATTAGGAAACGAACAAGGATCAAAAGCTTTATCGATTCTTTGATCCAAAAACTCAATGGATATGTGTTAGTGAGATGTGAAGTTAAGGAGAATGAAACTGGGATTGGAAAGCTTACATGAGTGAACTACATTAACGACGAACCTGGCATGGGACTGTCTTCAGGAATAGGAGATCTTGAAGCCATAAATGAACATCCACTGTCAAGTTTCAAACCCATCGAAGAAGACATGAATTTCCTAACAATGATGATGATTGAACTATGTTTTCACCAACAATAGACTCTCCTTCACATTCTCTATCCACACCTACAACCTTCAACAAGTTCATCACAAGTAAATTACCCAAGTCACACCCAACACATCACACAATCATATAATCAAAGTGATAATGATTCATCAAGTCATAAATTCACCATAACACTTTGATAATCAGCCATTTGAAGTGGTTTAGAACATAAAGTGACTTATATGAGACACGAGGAGATTACTTTTAGCTGAAGATGTACCCAAGAAAGAACTACAAGGAAGCATCAAGCGATCAAAAATATGGTACTTGATGCAATGAAGGTCGAGTTGATTCCTTCAATAGAAAACAATGACATGGGCAAGTTACACTCTACTCAAAAGACATTAAAGCATTGTAGGTTAAATGGGTATTCAAAAATGGATAAGGAAAGATGCTAATGGAAAAATATAATCAAGCATAAAGCAAGATTAGTAGCGAAAGGCAATCAAGAGCATGGCATAGACTTTCAGATGGTATTCGCACCTGTAGCAAGGATGGAAACTATCCGATTATTACTTGCCATAGCTGCTAACAATAAATGGGAAGTACATCACCTTGACGTAAATGGAGATTTAAAAGAAGAAGTATACGTTCACAACAACCTGATAGGATTTTATAACGAGACAAGAACAAGGAAGTCTATAGCTTATAAAAGCACTTAAGGACTAAAGACACGCACCTCGTGCATGGACATAAAATTTTACAACACTTTGAAGTCATTAGTTTCAAGAAATGTGCTCCAGAGCAAGCTATCTACACCAAGACATCAAAAGACTCAACACTACTAATAGGAGTCTATGTGGATGATCTAATCATCACCGGCACACCAAAGAAGGAAATCGACAAATTTAAAGCTCAAATGGAAGAAAAATTTGAGATGAGTGATCTAGGATTATTAGTCCTTCTATTAGGAATAGAAGTCACACAAAACTAATGGTGACATTCAATAAAGCAATCCGCATAAGAGAGGCAAAAATTCTAAAAGAAGCTGGATGATGACTGCATGAGTCTTTTGATACCAATGGATCTAAGGACAAGACAACAAGGTTACTGAAAAAACAATGGTCAACTCAACCGAATATCGAAGCTTAATTGGATGCTTAAGATACCTGCTTCACACAAGACCCGACTTAAGTTATTCTGTAGGATTACTTAGTCGTTTTATGCAAGAACCACGAGAGCAACATATGAAGGCTATAAGACAAGTACTACGCTATGTAAAAAGAACGAAGGATTATGGAATCACCCTCAAGCATATCGGAGGATAATTAGATACATGGATTCAGCAGACCAGTAGTACGGAGTCACCACTCAAGAAGGTCAAAAGGAACTACCGCCATAAGATTCTGCTATGGTGATTTACACAAATAAGATGGAAAGCACACCACAACAAGCCATCTGTAGCACCTATCATCATGTGACAGCGATACACATGCATTATGGTTAAGGACTATCTAGCAAAACGTACACATTCTCAAGAAGAAAAAGTTACAATACAAGTTGACAACAAGGTAGCTATAGCAATTTGAAGAGCCCCGTGATTTCATGGAAGGAGCAAAAACAAACATTTGAACACGAAGTTCCACTTCATTAGAGAATGCATTGAAAAGAAAAGACATACAAGTAGATTCATAATATGGAGTAATACATGAAAGGGACATACTTACAAAGCACTCCGGATGATCAATTTCTTTAACCATGAGACAATCATTCGGATATTTAAGACCTACGTATAGCGTTGTGTGATTAAGGGGAGAATATTGGCCGCGAAACCATACACCGGGTAATCACAAACCCGCCAACAATGGCAGTTACAAAGTGACGGTTACAAAGACAGTTACATAACTGTTTTTCAGTTATTTTACCAAGGGACGCGTCTTTTCACTCGCACCCTTTCATGTAATATAAATAAGCAACGATTGTAAACATTCAATGATGATGACAGATTCAGATTTATAAAACTTTACATTTTGGTATATTTTGATTCAAATTAGATTTTTGATCCAACACTCACTATATTTTTCGGTAATAAATGTTGAAAATGAATGATTAACCCCACTGAAGTGTTCACCCAGAAAATCTGCACACTTCATAATGTTGTCTTCTTTGGTTCATATAGGGATCAGCGAGGCACTCCACATCCGCACGCATTGAATACCAATTTACCAACAAGACAATGTCTTCCCTCAAATACCATTCTCACTCTGAACTCCGCTTAGAAGATATAGAATCTGCTACCAACAACTTTGCTTCTGAGAATATCATCAGAGAAAAAACAGTTGGATTAGTTTACCAAGGGCATATGTCGCATTCCGGACAGTCGATCGATATTGTTGCACGTGGGATCTATCTTAAATATCAAAAAGATGAAAACAAAAAGTTTATTGTGGAGAAGTCGATGCTTTCTAGTCTCAATCATAAAGATCAAGTGTCTGGTATAGGGTTTTCTGATACGAATGCATGTTTAATCATATACAAGGGAGGCCAACGGAATGTACTCTGACATATATTAGAGTTTCATTATGGTAACTAAATATTATTTAATTATTCTTAATATTACCCATATAAATCAAAAATATATAATGTACAAATATATTATGCATTAAATAGGTTAGGACACAATTATAGAGAAATATCAATATTGAAATAGGATATTCACTAACAATAATTAGCGGCGTCCCGCAGGGCGACCACCGCCATTGTCGTGAACATATTCTCGCATGCCATAAATTGATTTGACGGGTAAAAGTTTACGTAACTAGTTTTAACGGTAAAAGTTGACGTGGTGTCCCCGGCGAAACAAATGGTTATATATGGCCGGAGTCAGCGCATGTACTAATGATCTGTAACACCCCGTCTCATGTCGATATGAAATTAAACATTTGACCCATTTATAAGCTTAGAGTAATTAGATATTTTAATCATTTTTAGCTGAAATGGGAAGGTATCCGATTAGTTTACTTTCGATGCAACAATTATAAATGTAGATCAACTCACATGTAAGTTTATTCATTGATTGTGAAAATTACTGGTTATTCATTGTTTATCATTGGGAATGGGAATACAACTCACATGATATTCTTTTTCATGCTAAACAAAAGCAATGTGAGATGTATAGCTTATATCATGGAAAGGGAAGTTGGTAATTAACGAAAAGCTTTACCTTGAGAAGAGGACCTAATAATAGTTAAACATTAAAGAAAACATATAATATGAAGATCTGAGTAAGAGTAATGAAGAAAATATAGAGAATGTGTTTGAGTAAAAAAAGGAGGAAAAAAAGGGAGGGAATGATGACCCAGAAATATAAGGGGGGAGGTTGATAATTTAGAGCTTGTTCTTTTTATTTTTCAAGAGATATTGATGGAAATTAGTTATTATCAAAAGCCCTAAGGGTTGCTTTTAGAAAAACCCTATAAGTTATTGTCAATCCCGTAAAACAAATAATCAAATAATTTTTTTTTTTGTCTTTGACTATCGCTCCAAAAACTTAATCCCTATACAAATAATAGATACTTCAACTTAACATTTATATATATTCTTAAAACATAAACACTACTTTTACCTATTTACGGGGAACTATCTATACTTCTATACTTTTATACTTAATATATAAAGCATATTGTCTTAAATCTTGAAAAGTGAAAAGTGAAATCTTAATTTTATATTTAGAAACTAATCAATGTTAATTTTATATTTGGAAACTAATCAATGTTAATCCATGTATTCCACCGGGTCAAGCCGTGTATATTTGGTACCCGCCGCTGCATTGTGTGGGTACCCTTCTAGTATTTGAAAATGAGTTTTGAGGAAGAAATAGTATTTCACTTGTTATAAAAATGTAAAGTTAATTGTATGAAAATGTAGTTTAGGTGTCACCTTTTATAATACTATTATGTGTATTATTTAATCATTTTATGATTTTTACCTATCCCATAATAAATAGGAGTGTCTAAATTGAAAGGTAAACTAGTCAAATAATACACACAATTGATCACACGAAATGTCAAGAAGAGCATATTCAAAAGTATGCTACATACATAAGAAAAAAAATAGATGTATACACAAAAATATAAAAATGGAACATGAGCTAATTTTCGTGTAATTAGCCTAAAAACACATATTATTGGATCATGAGCAATAGTTCTTATACTACAACATGTTACAAAGTTTAAGCCGAGCTCGAGCCAGACATAATCTTATCGAGTAGAGTCAAGCTCTACGAAAGTTTAACTGAATTCTACTCGATTACACATAAACATTGATTATCTTCTCAAACGGTTAACAAAAATTTCCTGCTTGCGTTTGACTAATTTCACATGCTAGCATTGTAAAATTTGTGGTTGACATGATATTATGCAACTGTTTAGGGATCGAACAGAGTTCAAGCCAAACATAATATTATCGAGTAGGAGTGAGCTTTACGAAAATTTGACTCAACACTACTCGACGCACAGAAACGTTGATTATTTCTCAAATGTTCTACAATATTTTCTCGATTGTGTTTGACCAATTTACATGCTAGCTTATTAAGGGGGTGTTTGGCTAAGCTTATGAGTTGGGCTTAGGCTTATGTTATATAAGCGGCTTATGGCTTATATATCGTAAGCTTATAAGCCCACGTTGAGTGTTTGGATTAGCTTATATTTAGTAAGTTTATAAATTCAAATGTTTGGTTTATTTTAAAGTGGTAAATGACTATAAGAGACATGGGTTTAAAAATATTAATGTTAGATTAAGTATAATTGAGGGTAAATTTGTAATTTGTAATGTAACATGTTATATAAGCCCAACTCACTTAAAAAAGCCACACTTTTGTGGCTTATCAAAACCCCCTTATATAAGCTCATAAGCCCACTCATATAAGCTTAGCCAAACACTTAGTTTGGGCTTATATGACATATATAAGCTAATAAGCTCATAAGCCCATCATATAAGCTTAGCCAAACACCCCCATATGTGACATAAACATTTTTCTTTTAGCTTGTTATATAACTAGCTTCAAGGTTCGTGTAGGATATCTTAACATACACAAGGTATGGATTCGATCTAGGGTTTAGAGAGAGAAAGAGAGGTGGTTGGATGAACATTTAGTGAGAGAAAGAAAGAAAAGAATGTTAGATTACTATGTGAAATAAATGAACAACCAACACCCTTTCCATGGCATGGAAAGGGTTTATATACCACTTAAGTGGTCGGCCATAGGCTTAGGGCTGGTCCATGGGCTTTCCATGAGCTTTTGCTTATCTAGCCTATCTAGTTTCCAAATATTACTTAACGAGATATCTAACGATATTTATGGAAGTGACCGATACTTTCGTATTCCTAACAATCTCCCCCTAAGAGAGGTCACTCTATTTTCCAAAAACTTAAACCTAGCATACTATATTTTGTCTTCAGTTTTATGCTCGCAGACTTGATTTCTTGACTTTATCTTGTGAACATGATATAGTGATCACTGACTTTAGGCTTTATCTTGTTCTTGACTTGTAGATGATCTTTAGCTTCTTGAGATCATCAACCAAGCATAATCTCTTATCATCATCTTGTAATCTTTTGCCATCTTGTGTACTTGTGACCTTCGGACCGACATGCTTATATTGTTCTTTATGTTGAAAGTGTGTGTAACCATCTTTCTTGATATTCTTTAACTTTGATACTCTGTTACTTTATGGAGGACGAGTGGTATCTACTTAATACTCTGTCACTTCAAGAAAGACGTACGGTATCAGAGTAGAGGAAGTCTTGAAACATGTATTTGAGCTTTCATGATGTCTTTACTTTTGTCGGTCAAGTATGAGCATGTAGCTTTGAATCTTAACTTGTCCTGATCCAATAGCTGTGACCATTGGGATTACATGCATGAAAGGGTTAGTGATAATCAACAAGTATAGATGAAATTGGGTTTGTCACTTCGTCAAATACAGTTGTAATAACCACGGTTCTCTGTTAATCAGTATAAATATTGCCTGTGATTAGGTAGAATTCTAATGAATCTCCTTGACAGTGTTTCACAGCTGCACTAGCCGTTCTCATTACCAGAGCGTCTCAAAGTAGACAACATGGTAAGAGTGAACCGGTAAGTTATTATCTTAACGATTAAGCCGTCAATTCGTGTTCAGCTTTTCTATGTCCGGATACCCTTGTGAGGCTTCCTATGGACATAAGATTGAAAATTGATTTAGAAAATCAGTCGATGTGTCAAGATGCAAACAGTTTTTATGACACATCAACAGTTTTATCTTTTTCAAAATTCATTCGTCAATTCATAAGCTGGACTGAATAGATATCCCGTATCACAAGTTCGATCCGTGTCGGATCTTACAAGTCACCTACCAAGAGCTTTTTGATGTTGGCTCAAGTAGGATTTCTATCTTCACTGTGACTACATAAATATCACTCAGATGTTCTAGCAAAATCACAAGGATGATGCGTAGGACTCTTGATATGTATTTCTTGTTTTTCACATTGTGTGAATTAGCAAGCAGATTTTAGATAAGTGTCCTAATGAGATTTATGGATGATCTCTTTTGGCTCCAGACTCAATAGTGCATATTTGGTTTTAGTAATCGGAGGCTGGAGCAGACTGCCACCTTTTCAATAACAACTAACTCGGAGTGAGAAAGTCAATAGAAATGTGTTTAATCTCTGTAAGAAATGAAACAAGAATATTTTGAGAGATTCTGAGTGGCTAGGAAGGGTTGTACATTGCATCACTTGGTCCATGATGTCAGTCTTCAATGTCAGCAATCATCATTGTGATTCTGACAGCAGATGTATTGACCCAGTTTCTACCTAAGCGTAAAGAGGGCTTCTTTATTTTCACCCCTTATCTTAACTTTTTTTTATTCTTCGGCCACTTCAGTGCTTAACAAGACTTCATGATTAGTATCTTGTTGGGTTTGTTCTAGTACTAGCTCCATTTCAGTCAACACTATTCCCTTATTCTCACTTTTACTCCTTCTTTACATCATGCCTAAGGACTTCTACGCTATCTAGTGGATTATCCCTCTGTAGATTCCTTTAGTTCTGGCTGGATTATGGGAACGAATACCTATACCTAACCACCTTATAACTCCAAATAATTAAATACATGGTCGGTCTTTTGGAATCATTCACAACCGTAAAACCATTTGTAATGCTTCCCCTCAACATGTGCATCGATATTCGAAAACGTTTAGCACATAAAGGGAGAAGCTTGCACTTGAGTCGTTAAATTCACATCTTTAGTCATATATTTTAATCACATTTTCTCCCCTTATCAAAAATGTCAAATATTTTGATATTTTGGATATCAATAGATTCAAATATTATTGCTTACAGCGAAAGAAATGTCTAATTATTATCAAGCTGGTTATTGGAACATTTTAATGCTCCTCCTTAATGTTTGAGGGTATATAAGATAGTGCTGAGTATAATAATTTAAATTTTTTTGAATTTACTAAGAGATTCTTAAAAAAACTTTATACTCGAGCACTCCTTATTATCACCATTAAGTCTACACTACATACATACATATTCACAAGTTTATAATACACGAAATGACCTTTTAGTGACGAACACAGTATGACAAAGTCATATTGTTCGTTGAAGTAGCCGGAGGTCAGTTCCGTAATGTCTCCCACCAATAAACTTTTCCAAGCTCCTCATCATCCTTCTCTCCTTTAGCTGCTTGTCAATAGCCTTGATCTTGATATGAGCTCTTTTCTTTTCTAAGGAACTCTATCTCCTTTGTGGTAGGTATTCCATTTAGATATTCTTTGTGATGTCTTCAAGCGAAGTTTGAAGCCTTGTTAATGTGCCATCACTGAACTTGTAGAGTTCATCTGAGCGAATCAACATGTTTCTCCCTTGGTCGTCAACATAAATGAATCCTTGAGGGTCTTTATATGGAGTGTATGGGTCCCTTTTCCTGATGTTGGGTCTTGTAGTTTCTGGCTTGGTGATTTTGATCTTCTTCTGGTAACTTTCGATCCCCAGTTGAAGCTCTTTGAGTCTCTTTTGAATAACCATGCTTCTGGTGAACATTTGTAGTGTTATAGTAAAGTCAGAAACATCATCGCCTAAGAGATTGGTGAGCCTGTTCTGAACAACAAAGATCAGCATGTCCTTGATGTCATTGATACGAAGTCGTGGGAAGCTCATTCTTGTTTTAATTGAGAAAGCTCATTCTCCAAGGTAGAAACTCTATGGTCGAATCCTAATAGGGAAGGCAAATAAAGAAGAGCAGGAATCAAGTTTGTAGAAGGTCCAGTTGTTGGTTCAGGATTTGGTGTTGACTGTTGGTGTTGTATTGTTGGAGGAACAGTTGTTGCACGAAAAGTAGAAGTTTTCGGGATAGCCGTTACAGGTTCTGAGAGAAGAGGGGGTGCTTGAGTGCTTGATTCTTCTTGACGAACCTTGACATTCATCATAGAAGCGACTTCATCGAAGATTGGTGGAACATTATCCAAGATAAGAAATTTACTTGCAAAGTCGGATGACACAGAAGATCTTTGCTTTGACCCTTCAGTCATCTGTGAAGTAGTAAGTGTCACGTGTGCATCTTCGACTACTTGCTCATATGACTTTTCTTGAGAACCACTCTCACGAGTAGCATCTGTCATCTCTACATCTCCTTTCCCTACTTCTTCATGTTCTAAAACTTTTGATCTCACGTTCACATCCTTATACAAATCATCATACTCTTCATCATCAAATTCCACATTTTCATCATCTGTTTCTTCATAAGTAGGTACATAATAGTCAGTAGTATGTATGTATTCTTCTTCTTGTGTTTCTTCTTCTTCATCAACATTTAGATTAAGATTAGGATTCTCATCCAATAGTATTCTTCAGTTCCGGCTCCGGTTTGACTGCTGATTCTTTAATATTGACTCTGACTTTGGCATTTTTGGACTTTGGCCTTGATTTTGCACAGTCTTTTCCATTCCATGCTCAGTTTTGTCATTTTGGCTTGGTTTTCTGTCTTTTTGTTGATATCCACTTCCTGCACAATACAAATGCAAAACAAACATATATTTGGCAGTTTTTGTCTGTTTTTGGTCATTTAAGCTCGTTTTTAGAGGTAAAAGATATGTGTAATTAAGCACTTATCAAGTTTCTTGCTTGCTTTTCTTAAGAGTTTTCTTTATCTGAGCTTCTTTAAGTAGTGATGCATCCGAAAGTAACTCAATACATTTTCCTCTATCAGCCTTAACTAGCGTATTCTTCTTCGATATAGACACACCATGAGTATTTCTAATGACAACACCTATTGTTGGCGCATTAGTAGACTTCTTGGCAGTTCTCTTAACTCTCTTTGACTTCTTTGTGGGTTCTTTAGGTGAGGCTGGGACAGTCGCGAGTTTAGGAAAAGCAGGCTTCTTGAACTTTCTTGTCTTTTTAGGAGGTGTAACTCCTATAGAATAGCCAAGGTAAGTCTTGTAAGCTTTGGTTTCCCTCATCTTATGACTTGTCATAGATTCAAGAAGTTGAGCTCCATAAATTTGAGATTCTTCATTTGTGAAGACGAATATCAACGTGTTTATTAGATAGTCATCCCTGGAGGTATGTATGCATATCTTGTTTCTCCTAGAGACTATATTGTCTTTGGTAAGGAAGTACTGAATGATAACTTTGGTGAATCGAGGGTAGTACATCTTCTCTTGCTTTTTGTGACCTCTGTTGTTAATCTGGTAAGTGAAATCTTCCCAAAGTAGTTCAACATAGTCCACATTCTTCTTATAGTACATTCCCCAAAGGATTTGTGCTCTAGAAAGACGAAGCTTGTCAAGACCGGTTGTCTTTCCAAATAGACTTCTGTTGATGATAGTGTCAAAAGTTCTCCAAGGTTGATGCATCTGATCCACAACAACAACGGTGATTGACTTGATTTCCCCAGTATGACCAAGTTCTTTGAAGAAAGACATAATAACGTCATCAGTGGGAAGTTCATCAAAGTCTTGAAGATGAACTCTAGGGCAGATCTGAAAGATATCTCTGAAAGTTTCCAAATTTTAGTAGAATTTCTTCTTTTTGTCCATTATGAACTTGTAAGAAGTGTCTTGCTTGTAGATAGAATCCTAGAATTGGTGCACGTAAACCTCTAGAACATCTGCAGTGGTGAGAAATGCAGATTAGCATGGAGTGAGAGCAAGAGCATCCAGGACAAATTGAAATGTGGGTTCTCTCTAAGTCTTTCCAGGATTGATTCTCCCGTTGCATTTTCTAATCTTTAACCTTTTCTCCTTAGGGACAAGTTCAAGGTTAAGTTTGGCTTGTTGAGTTGTAATGGAAGACATGATTCTGCTAAGATTTGTCACTGCCACTTCATATATAAACAAATAGATATTTCACTAAAGGACAATCTAGATCACGAAGAATGATTATAGATGCAAGACTGATTCTTACTAGGAATTAGGCATACAAATACTAATCGAAGAATTGACACACATGACAAATAACATGAATCAGGGAGATACACATAATCTTATAACATCCTAACTATATGCAATCTATAGAAAGCAAGGCAATCACAAAAGATTTCTAAGGAAAACTAGTCCTAAATTAATCATTATGTGAAAATTTAAGAGTATCTCATACTTAGAATAGATTACAAGATTAGATTACTAAGATTACAAGATTAGTTCTCCTCGTGAAAAACATGTATAATTTGCCTAATACATGTGTATAATTCGCCTAATACCAAGTGTATAATACGCCTAACGAACAACGTATTGTTCGCCTAGACCAACATGTATAGTTTTCCTAAGAAAAACTGTATAGTTTGCCTAAGTTCACTACGTATAGTTCGCCTAGGATTGGGCGTATAATTCGCCTAAAGAAGGTCATATAGTTCGCCTAGCTATTAACGTATAGTTCGCCTGACTAGACTATGTTTAGTTTGCCTAGTGAAAAGTTACACTAACATTTTACACAATTTCACGCATCAATGTCCATCAAAACATGATCATATAGCAACTAGGAAACACAAGGAACCATTTATAACATGAATTAACCATAAAATCATGACATTTTGACTTGTTCTTTAAAACCCAAAAATTTGGTTTATATTTTTTATTTTACCATTTTAAGTATAACCTAAGTTTAAATAATAAGTTAGGAGAACAGTGAGTGGGAGCACTAACATTCTATGTCACACAGTCACTTTTTTACATCTGCAGTCACTAGTGCCGTCAAACATGGCATAGCACACACTTCGGCCAACACAGGAAACAATCTACTGGAACTATTATTTACATGGCGCATGAAACTTATTAACAGCCGGATTAAGCAACAAGAACTACAGAACACAATATAGGCACTCTATCTGCACGAGAGATACAAAACTCGGCCGACTCTTATTGAGGATTATCTATATATCTCTATTAATTCATTCAACCACGTTATAATGTGAAATATTAAACCACATAGAGTTTAAGCGCAAAAGTATAGACACTTTATTAACTATACGAAGACCTTATCTCATATGAAATTTCTTTAATGTTGTGAAAGTATGAAAAGGTCACATAGAAGACACACTAGATCTGTACACCACACTATGTTACCTATGATATAAAGAGGCGACTCTTTCTTCTGTGATTCACATGGAACTTTATAATATTTATAGATAGAATACTATAGAGCTTTATGTAGAGATGTAAACGATACAGGTGGAGGTGTACATAGATGTAGGAAGGTAGTTATACATGGATCTAATAAAGTATTTTGTTTCTTTTTTGCAAAACCTATTTTAAGTATTAAGTGTAATAGGATTAAGGCAAATCTTTTGAAATCTTCTAAAAGAATAGGAAATTTTTGTCCCCCCTTCTCTCGAATATATTCAGCCAATCTCTGCCCTCTCCCTCATCATTCTCTCTCAAAATTTTACTTTAAAACCTTGTGTTCATCCATAGAAATTGCAAGAAGAAGAAGTTGGTGATTCGAATAGAGTTATTCAAGCTTTGTGTGATTGTTGATTCTTGATTCTTTGGTGTTCTTGTTCTTATGATTCTCTCCAATCTTGATTCCATAGGTATTCCAAGTCTCTTTTGAATTCATTCTTTGTGTCTCCATGATTCACATAAGTTTTTACATAAAATCATAAAAAGGAAAACATGTGTTAATGATCTTATTAATTTGTATAGGGTTTAATCTAATTAATGTGGCATAAAAACATGTTATGAAACCCTAGATAATCATTAATGATGTTTTAATGAAAACTACAAGATTAGAAACCCTAGGACATGTTTTGATGAAAAGGATTGGTAAGAATTTGGGTTTATAGGTCTTAGTGTTTCTATCCAGAATTTTGGGCCGTGTTCATCACGGTGTAACTTGGTGATAAAAATGAGTTTGGACATGATTCTTGAGGCTAAAGTTAAATTCAAAGAGTCTAATTTTTGGAAAATTCGGGCTCATGTCAATTGGAGGTCGGGAAGGTCGATTTTTATATTTTATAAGATTAAGTGTCGAATCTGGAAATTCTGTCCGAAAAATTCAGTAGTAGTATTTGATTTTTATTTCTCAAACCGTAAGGAGTTAGCCTCTAATTTTCTAGTTGGTAAATCTACATGATATTAGCTACATCCGTGATTTTTTTGAGATTTTTCTGAGTTGTCTAAGTAGGGTGTTTACGCGTGAACTTTTCGAAGGTTCTGACAGGTCACTTTCGGGGTCAGTTTTGGTAGCAAGGGTTGGAAGGGTATTTAATCATGGTAATAAAATCCAATAAAATTCATAGACATACTAGACACATATGGGAACCTCTGTGATTTTTTGGTATAATTTTTGGGGCTCATTTAATGGGTCTATAAAATCGGAAAACTAACCATTAAAAAGTTGGAAGATTTTGAAAATTTAGAAAACCCTAATTAGGTCGCTTAAGGTCTATATATGGTAAGATCAATCAATGAGCTTATAAAATAAGATAGATAATTACATGTAATCATGGATTCTTGTAGATTCGGTGAAGAGAGTGTGATCTCTGGCTTTTTTGTTCTTTCTCTCTATTGCGTGTTTGTTAAGGTACTGATATTCCGTCCTTTTAGTAAGGACAGCTCACGACTTGATTCTCATTTGTTTTAACTACTTTGATTCGTTTGATATTTCGTTTGATTTGCTTTCCGTACTCATGACTCATTGTTGATATTCTGTTTGATTTGATATTTGAATTCGTGATTCCTTTCATATTTGTTTGAATATGATATTAGATCCGTTATCTTGATTGAATTATTGGTAACTTGTTCAGTTTGCATAAATCTTTGCCCGAGCTATTTGAAGTAGTCATGGAGGTACCATGACCATGTCATTGATGCACCAATGGCATGACACTCTATGTGACGGTGTCATTGGTCCATGACGTTCCCTTTTGAATGATGGCATTTGATTATTATTAGCTTAGATATGTATGTATACTCGTCATTGTACTTGTGTATGTGGATATGACTTTGTTTTGTAGGGAGCGTATGGATGTATCCTAGGTACTTTGTTTTGTTCATGTGAATGGTTGTATGTGTGCTATACACCCCATATTAGATTTGGTACATCAGGAGTTGCTTGTCTGTGTACATTTTATTATGTGACTATATGATTATATCAGTTTAGGGTTTATTCATTTATCATGTATAGACATTTATCTTAGCTCGTGGGCATTCCTTTGTTGTCCTTGATTCTTATTCATTTGATTCGTATTTTGTATGATATGTGTTTAGTATGTTCTCGTGATTCGTCTCATTCTTTCTTTTGTCTTATTACCTTATTATTATTATATCTGTTCACTGAATGTTAGCTGAGCCGCATTTTCTTTTCCTACTGCTGGTAATAAGCGAGAAGCTGGGATTTGAGTGTTGAGAGTAGGAAGTTTTTAGAGGACCGATCTTTGATAAATTTCCATGTTTGGATTTATGTTTAAGACTTATTTCATTTGAAGATCTCTTTTAATTTAGAATTTGTTGGAATTTAATACTTTTGGAAGTTATTTTGTTTCATGACTTCGTATTTTTATTTAATAAAGTCTTCCGCTTGCGTTTATATGTTCTGATATGACACCATAATGTGACTCTTGGTTTGAGTCGGGGGGGGTTGGGTAGGACGTGGGGATATTGTCCACTGTGGTGGGTGGGGGGGTGTGGTGGTCGGAGGTTGGTGTGAGAGGATTGGTTTGGAGCGAAGCGGACTGTTGGTGGTGGGGGAGTGGTCATTCAGTATATTGGGGTAGCGGGGTGCGCGGTCTTGTCTGAGCGGGGTAAGGGGTGACAAATGTTGGACGTAACCGGTTTGAGAGGTATTCAGTATGGGGCGCCGGGGTGGTAAGGGTGGCGGCTTGCGGGCATTCACATAATGTGGGCAGGGGGATCCATGGGCAGCTGGGGGTATTATTTCAACGGCTCCAATAGGGGCTCGGGGGGGCCCGGGAGAATATGATACCTGTGGACCCTGTCATTCTTGTCCTTTTGAGCCGTAGCCCAAAAAATAAACGCATTATTTCTTTGTGTATAACAGTTCGAATAAGGGGATAATCCAAACCATAATAAGGAGCATGTATTTAATGAATGAGAGGCGGGGGGGGAGGAGGGTTGGGGGGGGGGACTCGGGGCGGGCGACGAGTGGATACTTCCAACTGGGTAGGAGGTGGGTGCTGCATCCATTCGAGCCTGGTAGCTAGGTGGCACAATAGGTAGTATGCATATGAGCATGGAGTAAAGGAGGAATAAGCTTATAGTATAAGAATATGGATAAAATAGATTTGAAATCAATATTCAGTGGTAGTGAGTGAATGGTGGGTTACCAAGTCATCTACTCTTTAGGGACCAGTTGGGCGCATTCTCATAGTTGGTCAAGGGGGAGACTGTGAATAGGGTTCTATGTTGGACTGTCGGTGGGGGGCCCACACAATAACTCGGGGGTGCTCGTGCGATCACTCCAGGGTGTTTTGGCGGTGCTGCTGCTGGGACGTGGGGGGAGGGGGGACGCAAGGGTTTGAACGGGTGGGGCATATTAGCATTATTCGGAGAGAAATTTTGGCAGCGGGGGTTGATGGCAACGGGGTTGCTGTGCCTGTTAGGTCATTGTTCCTATGCCACGGGGCGATGTAGGAGTCGGGGGCAGATAGGCCGTATGTGGCGTGGTGGTGCCTGGTCAGGAGGGGGGTGGTGCGAGGGTGGATCGAAACACGGGATTTAGGTGGGGGAGGGATGCGGGGGTGGGAGGGGGGTTGCAGTGCGGGGTCCGGGCCTCAAAACGAGCTCAATCCGCTAGGGGGTCCCGGGTGCCAAAAAAAAACGTGATGTTTGGAGTGGTTGTCTCTGCGTGGGCTCACCCCCATTTTGATGTGGGTTGGGTCGTGGGGGTAAATGTGGGTAGTTAAAGGTTGTCTATGTATTTTGTGGTTTAATTTTGTTTCGTAACCGTACGCCGTGGCCCGAGTCTGGGTTTATGCCGGGCGGAGAGTAGTGCATTACACCTTATCCAGTTCCGTTCGACGGGCCCCCTCTCGACATGGCTGATGAGCACTTTAGATTGTGGATTATACTAGAGAACTATGCGGGATTCACAGGAATGGGAAGGAGTCGTGGTATGGTGTTTAGATGAAGAAATAAGGTGGTTGGTATGAAACACTTTAGGAGGGGAAAGTTTAAAAAAGGAATAGTATAGGAACCAAAGGGTCGGGAAAAATGAACAACCAACACCCTCTCGATGTGTGGGAGTGTGGTACAAAGACTGCTAACGATTGAGCTGGCCATTGGCCGTGTGTCAGGGGCGGTGGCTCATGTGATGCCTATGGCCGTGGGTTGCGACTGTTCTGGACCATTACGATCTGTTACGACGAGGTACCTAAGGTACAGTCGTTCGGGATGCGGGAAGACTCCCGGGGTGGCGGGGAGGAGGTGCTGATATTAGCATGGCCGTAGGGTCGTCACGCCATGTTACAAAATTGGTAACTTGATACGATGCGGTTATCGTGGGGCTTGAGCTCGTGAGGTGCGGGACGGCTGCTTTAACGTGCGATATTTGGGATGGTGTGAGTCATGGACTTTTTAGGCGTGTCTGGTTTCGGGCGTGGGCCTGGATGGGTAAGGGTGAACGTATTGGTTCAATATAACTCCTTAGCAGAAGCGGTGGGCATCAATACGTGTGATCATTTCCCTCATGGTGAACTTGTGTAAGGTCGGTATCAACATGCGCAGGTATCCGTGCCCTGGTGTCGTGATTCGTGAATGCGGGTTGGTTGTTTTTACATGTGGGGGCTTCTTGTCTGTGGGGTTCTTTAAACTGGACAACGTGGTCTCTTCAAGAAGGATCGTCACTGTGTTGCACACACACACGCGCTGCCCCCCCCAAACCCCCCCCCCCCCCCCCCCCCCCCCCCCCAGCCCCCCCCTCCCCCCCCCCCCCCCCCCCCCCCCCCCCCCCAGCAATGCCCCCCCCCCCCCCCCCCACCCCCCCCCCCCCCCCCCCCCCCCCCCCCGACCCCCCCACACCCCTCCCCCCTTCACGTCCCCCCCCACCCCCCAGGTACGTGGAGGCGAGTTTTTCATCAGGTCGTGAGGTTTGGGGGCGAATCAGATGAGTGGTGGCGAGATAATGGTGTGTGGCAAATGGATAATAACGTACTCCTAGCAAGGTCGCCATGCGGGATGTGATTATGTATAATAATTTATAAATACAGTCGTAGCTATAAATGGGAGGGACAGTAAACACGGGAATAGGGCCGGGGTGGGCTATGTCCGACACATGGTGGGGGGTGGTGGAACCCTTTCGTATCGCTGTGGCGGCTTGGTGTTGAGCTGACATGTGGATCAGGGTGATGACTAATTTGATAGAAGAAAGAGACGTGTCAGGATTTCCAGCTGACTAGAGGAAGCTAGCGAGTATCATGTTGGGGGACGGAGAGGCACGCATACTCAGCAGGTGCTCTGTATCGGGATAACACTCATAGCAGACAGCACGTTAATGAGGGGATTGGTGTGGGACGTTGGTCGCGCGAGTTGTTAGGTATATAAGGGGTTGGGGTTATATGCAGCGTAGGCGGTGTGCTTTGTCTTATAATTCGGGGGGGGGGGTCTCTCTGCCGTGTGGGGGGTTGGTGGGCTTTATATTTGTGATGGTGATTCAGGGCTTGGCAGTCACGGGAACCATTGTGGGGGGATGGGTTTCAAGTTTAGATGGTGTCCGCTAATGAGGGGTGCTGGGGCGTTGCTGGGCTCTCATGCTGTAGGTCTGTTCGTTGGTGTAGAGCCTCACTGGCTCCGTCCAATTGCGCATACGGGGCGGGAGGTTGGCGCTAGCAGGATTTGCACAGCGTCAGTATGGTAGACATGATGTATAGACACACTCTGATGTTTGTTTGGCTTAAGTGACTATGGATAGTTGGCGTAGTGATACGCGGGAGGTTAGTGTCGAGTTTTCCACAGTGTGTAGAGAAACCCTGTGGATTATGAGTAAGGGTCAGTCAGGAGGATTTGAGGTTGGGATCTCGTGCTGATGTGACTCGAGGGTGCATAGTGGGTTGTGTAGGGAGTGGATAGAGCTGGATGCTGTCGGTTACCTCCTTTTACAATACCACGTTACAGCTAGAGTGTGGATCGGAAAGGGGTGTGTAATGGTGTGGTATTCGCTCATACCAGGAGAATGTGAATTTGTAAATAGTGTGCGGAGTGTGTGAGGCGCTCTCAGGGGGGGGGGGGAGGATTTGGGGGGGAGTTTGGGGCGTTGGGTGCTTTTGTGTGTAGGTGGGCATGTGGGTACGAGTGCTGCATTGGGTGGGTTCTTTTGTTGGTAGTTTTTATTGTCGGGGTGGGGGGGGAGTCAAGCTCGTCTGTGGGTGGGTGGGACTGGAGCAGTGGGGGCGGAAGTATGGGGTGGGTGGGGAGGGTGGCGGGGAAGCGTAGTGGGTGACCGCGTAGTGGTGGGGGCTGGATCGGATTAAACAGGCGGAGACTGGGCAGTTAAACGTTGATGGCCTTGGGTTTAGCGTAGGGACCGGGTGGGGGTGGTGGGGGTGGGAAGGGGCGGCTTGTTTCCGTGGGGGTGTTTAGGAGGATATTGTTGGGGCGGGGTTGGGGTGGATTGGGGGGGGTTGTTAGGCCGTGGAGGTTAGGATTGTTGGGGCGAGTCAGCAGGGCGAGTATGGGGTTGGGGTTTATGGTGCAGCCTCGCTTGGGCGCGTGGGGGATGAGTTTTGTGGGGTGTGCACGGGGAGGGGGGGAGGGGGCTGTGGGAATGCGTTGTGGGGTTTGAGTAGATATGAGGGGTGCGGGGGGCGGGCAAGTGGGGGAGTGTGGAGGCAGGGCTTGTTGATCTGGGTGGGGGCGGGAGGGCTTGCTGTTTAGGGGGGGGGATCGGGTGGGATGGGGCCGGTGGCACGGTGGTGCGCACGGGTGGTGGGGGGGTGCGGGGGGGTGGGTGGGGGGTATTTTGTCTACAGTGTGGTGGCAATGAGGCGTGGCGGGGTGCTCGACGGGGTGTTTGGCATCTGCTTGCTAGTGGGTGATCCCGGGAGTTCACGGATGCTGCAGTTCGGGACCCAGTGCCCGCCGGATTGCCCTTCACGTAAGGTCGCAGTGGTTGCTGGAGGACTAGGCGTATAAAACTATGGTTTCGGGAAGGCCGTAGTGAGTTGGGGTTGTGGTAATGATCCGTGCGTTGAGGGGGGAAGGGTTCATCTCGAGGATGTGTTGTGTGTGGTGTGGTGGGGTGGGGTTGTGAACGATTATGCGGATAGTAGGGCCCTGACCCTAGAGGGGTTGTTGAACAAATGTTGAAGAAGATGGGAGGCCTGGGGTGTGTATACCCAATATCAGATTGTGCATCATGGTGAGGGAAGGTAAAGGAGGATAGACGTAGATCAATATAGCAATAAAAGTAATAAATGGTTAACTAAGATTAGGGTATGATGATAACTAAAGTGTAGTATGCTGATTATTTGGCTGAAAGTTGGGCAATGGGGAAGGGGGGGCTGAGGGTAGGAAGAGGAGATAGGTAATGGTGGACAACAGTCTTGAAAATTCTACCCGTTGGTTTCCACCTAAGACAAGATCTAGGAGTGTGTGGTTTCTCATGCACAGCGGAAGACTTATTGAGAGAAAACCTTTGTCCTATACCATTCTGCCTACCAGGTTTATGAGTGTGGTTCTTTGGTTCAACGGGATTGTTGTTTCTGATCTTGGGGGACTGAACTTTAGCACGAGAATTCACCTTATTCAGGATCTTTGTTATACAATCATCATGATTTGTATTAAAGATATATTTATGACAAATCGAACAAACAAATTGTTTGGAGTCCAAGAAGAAACTAGAATTCCTAGAGTGATCTACTAGAGGCTCACCATTTGACATTCCACCACTACACTTAGATACAGGAGAACTCCTATATATGTTTCTAAGTTTTGGTGTACAAGCATTAGGAGTGCAGTGTGCTCTAGTAGAGGCCATATCCCTATGATTAGGAATCCTGGTTTTGTCTTGTGTCATTTTCCTAGCATCCTCTAGAAAGTACGCATGAACCATATCATTAGAACCATACGATTCTTTATGACTATTCCTAGAGTAGTTAGGTGCATTCACCTGATGAGGTTTTGCAGCAGCAGATTCTCTAACTTTAGGCAAATAATGAGGAGTGACTGTTTTTGACAAATCATTTTTCTCATCAACTTGGGAGGCAAACCGTGGTCTTGAAATTCTAGGTCGTTCAGACGTAAACGCATTCGGTTGTCTAACAACTAAATGGTTTCTAGATGGTTCTAAAGACGGTTTTCCTAAGATTGATGCTTTGGCAAACTTAGTATCCACGCTATTTCCTTTTATCTTTCTAAGTTCATTTTTTAATGCCGCATTTGCAAAAACCTTTTCCTGAAGCTGAGCTTTTAAATCAGCATTTTCGACAAACTTTTGATTAATTTGAGAAATTAAAGATTCACTGTTGTCTTTATTCTGAACTTTCGTCTTTTTAATTGAATCAAAAAGTTCTTTGTAAGTCTGTTTCAAATGCTCATTTTCTTTATGTAGTTGCTCATTTGCTGCAAGTAATTTAGCCACACTGTGTTCTAATTCGATGTTAATCGTTTCAATCACATCGATATCATTTTTAACTTTGGCTTCATTACTTGCTTCCTTCACACTTTTAATTTGTTTCTTCAAGTCACAAATTAGTATGGTATTGGCCTGTAGCTGAGCTTTCAAATCATTTATCACAAAAAATTCACGAAATTCAGGAAGGTCCTGATTCATACATGGTTTGTTACTATGAAAACTTTCTTCCTTTTGTTGTATTGAAATTTCAAGTGAAATACAATGTTTTTCAAGTTGTAAAAATCATTTTGAAAGTTCATTGTAAACTTCCATACAAACCATATCTTTCATTTTAAGAAGCTCATCATTAAGCAAAGCATCCTGGTCAATCTCTCCTCTCCTATGACACATATTTGTGGAATCGGGAGTGGTATTGCTATCAACCTTTTCCAACAGATATGTGTCATAAATGGTTTCAGATTGCTCAGTATGCTATTGTTTATTAGCAAGGATATTATGTTGAGCAGTCAATTGTACCTCAGCAAATGGCACTTGGTCATTTACTAGTTTGATATTTGCATCCACAACATGTGTCCCGCTGCCTTCCAAGAACATCTTGGCGTTCATGCTCAAATTAGCTTCTAATGTTGTGGTCTCATTGACCAAACACTCGTGTTGCTGTGACTGAGTTTCATTCTCTGATTTGCTGAGTGCATTGTTGTTTTCTAACTCGATCCAACTGCTTTTTGAAACAATCAAACTGCTATCCACTGCTTGAATCGGATTGATCTGAACATCTTGTGACTGCAGCTTGAAACTTTTCTTAATTTGATGCTCATGAAGTATTTCATCATACAACTGTCTTCCATTCTCCTTTAGTGCATTAACTTCATTTTCTTTCATGCGTAATATACCATATGTATTTACAACTCTATGAAAAACCGCTTCAAGTGTATCCAGGATCTCGAGTAAATCCCGTCTGTAAGCACCAGGTTCACAGCGCGTGTAATCTTCGAAATCTTGTTGCCAACAGTAATCCAGATGATCCGTTGAATTGACCCCTTTTGAAGCAAGCAATTCCTTGAACTGTGTTCTGATTGGTTCAAGACAAGTCTTTGCATTAACCTTATGAAGATTCTCTCTTCTAAGTTGTAGCCTTAACTGATCCAGATTATAAAACATCTTCAATTTGAAAGTTTGATGCTCTTCACCAAAGAATTCATGAAATGCTGGTTTAAATGCATCAACAACATAAGGCGCATCATGTAGATAGAGATCATGAAGATATAACTCGAGTTGTTCAAACCATGCCATGCAGTTGGAGTGCCTTTGTTTTACGAGCAGTTGCGCCAGTTCCAGCTCTCTCTCTCTTTTAAGTTTGAATTTGAAGAGTCCATTGAAATTCGATGTGTGAAATAAAATTAAGGATCTTAAGTAGATAATGTGATTGATGTTGTGGTTTTAAATGCAATTAACGTTCACGGGATTTTACAAGTCTGATTAAAACCGATAAAAGATTAACGGGATTTTACAAAATCAATAGAAAACCGTGAATGAATAATCGTTTGATGTAAAGGTAGGTTTGTTGTTTGATTAATGCAGTTTAAGTCCTTGTTGATGGTTTTGGATTTGGTTTATGGTTTGATGATTTCTTTGGAATTCGGCGCAGTTGGAATAAAAAAATAAATTTTACCCTATTACCAAAATCTAAATTTGGTGTAAAAATAAGCTAAAAAGGATACAGAAAAAAAAAAAATTTTACTTAATTTTTCCCGCAAAAAAGTGTCGCTAAAAGGGTGTCGACCGAAATTTTTTTTACTCTATTACCAAAATTTAAATTTTGTGTAAAAATAAGCTAAAAAAACTATTGGAAAAAATTACATATTACTCAACTTTTCCGCAAAAAAGTGTCGCTAAATATGTTTTTTGAAACAAATTTTTTATTTTTTTTAATATCAAACCGCTGCCAAATTAAACAACTCGCCGTCTAGGAAAAATCAAACCGCCGAGTAATATTATAATTAAACCGCTGCTTCTTTTGACAACTCGCTGCCCTAATAAGATACTCAAACCGCCGCCAAATTGACCAACTCGCCGTGTGATATAATAAGCAAACCGTCATGAATTTTGGCAACTCGCCGTCTGAAGATTAAGGTAACTCGCCGGCTAAACTTGGCAACTCTCCATGAGTTTTGACAAACCGCCTCGAGTAACTCGCTGCCTGTTGGTAACTCGCCGTCTAATTAACAACTCGCCGCCAATATTTAATTAAAAATAAAGCAACTCGCCTTTGATTGGTCAAACTGCCTTATACCCTTTTCCTAAAAACGTGGATCTTGTCCCCTATGTTTTCAAACCGCCATGAAGAACAATGATATAATAAGCAAACCTCCACGATGAACACAAGTACAAATCAAACAAAATCAAGCCATTCAACCCGTTTAACCACAAAATAAGCTAGAGACTTATGATACTAACCATACCTTATAAGCTTAATCATCCATAACATGTATTTCCTAGTGAATCTTCAACAATGAAGCAACTCTCCACGAAGAACACCAAACCCTTTTAAGCTTATAATTCGAGCTAGATGCTTATCTATCACATGTAATGGCAACAATCTAACCTTTTTAGTATGTAGAACAAGTAAGGAACAAGATTAACAAACAAACAAGCTCAATTTGATTTTTGAGCCGTCGCCTTTTTATTCACCAAAATGAGCCACGAATTTGAGCTAGTTTAACCACATGAATCAATCACGAATCCACTTAGGCTCTGGTACCAATTGTAGGATCCCGATTTCACACAAACATGAATAGATCTACAGAGATCTAGAGAGAGAAAGTTAGAGAGAGAATGGTTGAGAGAGAAACTAAGAAAAACACACTAAAGAGTGTGTGTAAAATGAATAGATGCTTACCTCTTCCAAAGTTGGAAGAGGTATTTATAGTTCTTAGAATATACCGGGTATTAGTACTCGGCTTAATACCGAAAGTCGTACATTTAACTATTAAACTACAAGCTATAATGAACAGTAAATTACACGAGGTGACCGAGTCTTTTTCTAATATCTAACAGTTAGAGCTATGAATATGACCCTTCAGTCGAGTATCAAGGATAGAATACTAGCGGCTCAGAAGGAGGTTGTGGATGAGTTTGCAGGATTGTAGAAAGGTTTGGATGAGATGATAGAACAGAGAACTGATGGGACTTTGTACTACCTGGATCGAATATGGGTACCTTTTAAGGGTGAGGTGAGAACCCTGATAATGGATGAAGCCCATAAGTCGAAGTACTCTGTACACCCAGGAGCTGATAAGATGTATTATGATATGAGAGATAGGTATTGGTGGCCTAGAATGAAAAAGGACATAGCTGAGTATGTTAGTAAGTGTTTGACTTGTCTGAAGGTTAAGGCTGAGCATCAAAGGTGATATGGCTTACTTCAGCAACCCGAGGTTCCCGTATGGAAATAGGAAGGAATAGCTATGGATTTTGTGACTAAGTTACCTAGGACTAGTAGTGGGCATGACACAATCTGGGTCATTATGGACCGATTGACTAAGTCTGCTAATTTTCTACTTATGCGTGAGGATTATAAGATGGATAGATTGGCTAGATTGTATTTGAATGAGATAGTTGCTAGACATGGTGTGCCGATCTTGATCATATCGGATCATGATAGTCGTTTCACATCAAGGTTATGGCAGTCAATGCAAGAGGCATTAGGAACCCGTTTAGACATTAGTACGGCTTACCACCCTCAGACCGATGGTCAAAGTGAGCGTACTATTCAGACTTTGGATGACATGCTTAGAGCGTACATCCTGGACTTCGGAGGAAGTTGCTATGTTCATCTTCCGTTGTTTGAGTTTTCGTATAAAAATAGTTATCATTCTAGTGTGAGATGTGCTCCGTTTGAGGCATTGTATGGTAGAAAGTGTCGTTCGCCAATTATGTGGGCTGAGGTTGGAGAAGGTCAATTGATAGGACCTGAGTTAGTGCAAGAGACTACTGAGAAGATCTCGCATATTAAGGATAGACTTAAGGCTGCGCGTGATCGTCAGAAAAGTTATGCTGATAGGAGGAGAAAGCCTCTAGAATTTAGTATAGGTGACTATGTTTTGGTCAAAGGTGTGGTACGCTTTGGGAAGAAAGGGAAACTAGCACCTAGATGTGTTGGACCTTTTGAGATTATTGAAAAAGTAGGCCTTGTAGCCTACAGGTTAGATTTGCCTGAGAAATTGAATGGTGTACATGACACGTTCCACGTGTCAAACCTTAAGAAGTGTTTGGCTGATCCAACACTGCAAGTGCCTTTGGATGAGATTCGAGTTGATGCTAAGTTGAATTTTGTGGAAGAGCCTGTGGAAATTTTGGAAAGAGAGTTTAAGAAGTTGAAGCGTAGTAGGATTGCCATCGTCAAGGTTCGTTTGGTCTATCAGACCTCCTTCAAGATCATAAAATGCCCTCTGCTTTGCCCTTCTACACTGATGTACACTTACATTAATCATAAACTTTTCTCTAACATCTGCTACCATCTGCCTATAACTTATCTAATTGAAATTTGTGGAACATGTATGAGTAGGAACCATGTTTTATTTGGAAATTGAATCACATTTTTACCACACAGAAACTGTAATTATTCTATATTTCATTTCTTTTCTTTTACAATAATTGGTATCCATTAGCTACCCTATAATTGATCAAACAATCCTTCAGCTGATCAGGGTGCTCAAATTTCATGCCTAGTAATGGTGCCATCTCATTCCATGACAAATTGGGATTATGTACATGATATAAAAACCCCTCTTTAACCTTATATCTGTCATCCACAGAACTTAATCACCATTCCTTAAACTACATAGACTTGGTTTATCAACCTTAGCCCTAAAATCTGTATGACTTAAGTACTTACCATATTTTTTGTTTTCACTACATGTTTAGAAAACTATCAGTAAGTCATGTGTTAGGAATTTCCACATCTTCTTCACCTACATGATCTAAACCAACATATTCAGATGCATCCTCCATTTCTATTTCATCATCTAATTCTTCATTAACTACCTCCTCAGTTACACCCTCTAAAACATTTTAACTATGATGTTCAACATAAAGTTTAATTTTGCAACCATTATCATAAGCAGTTTTAACAAAATTGGCTAACTCAGAATTATTCCTTAATGGTTTCAAATGTTTACCAATATATACTTTAGGGGCACAAAAATACATACCGTGAACAGGAAACATACAACATTCCTTGCATATCTCCTTCAATCTTTCATAATTGGTTTTTCCCAAATCGACATTTTCAACAATTTCAACATCACCGTCTACATATGATAATGGATCGTATGTAAATGTGCCTTCGTGATGAACTGAGATGCATATAGCCTTCATGATTAGGGTTTAATTAGGTTTAATTTGGTTGTTTCATGAATTAGGGTTTAGGATTGATTTGGGGGAAAATGATTGTTATGACTGTGTAGAGAGTATATAACAGATAGAATATACATGTCATTTTAATTTTCACTTAATTTAAAAAAAATATTAACACGTCACATTTTACCAAAAAAGTAGCCGGTAACAAATGTACCATATTAACACGAAATGTAAAAGTTCATGTACCATATGGATAATAAATTTAGTATACGTACTATATGGGTACATTTAAAAAAGTACGTGGCTATTAAAAGCTAAAAACCTTTTTGGTTACATCAACAAATACTAATTAACATGTCAAATTAAGTAGGTTCAGCTATATTGTTTTAAAGGAGTCACCTCATCAACGAAAAACAATAAAAACTAAAATAATACTCATACAATTTGAATTGTGTTTTTCAATGCAATATGACAAAAGGTTTAGGTAATACTAGTATTACTACAGGACTACATACACAGATATACTTGAGTACTAGTACTACTTTTTGTATACTTTTTACCAACCTTTCCTCTTCCCCACTACCTCTGTATCTATCTTCTTTTACTCTTTATCTTCAAACAATTTTTTAGGTGATTGCACAAACAATTACAATTTTATAGATACGTAATCAGCTATGGATATGGTTAGATATATGTTATGGCAGGGGCTATATTATAGAAAATCACAAAATATTTGGCAGGAAACCATGTTACATGCAGGGCTAGATGGTAGGTTGGGGGTGGCTTGGCACCCGCTAGGCACCCCATTGGCTACCGCCCAGCCTTTGATAATTTGTTAGTGGTTTGGGCAACGCTGTTATTTGGCAAAAACCGAATGAAATGACGGTTGAATGAAATGAACAATAATATGGGATAAAAGATGTAATTGAATGATTCATTATACATATTATACATTATACATTATACATATATACTATGATAGGGTTGAAACGCTGCCGTTTTTGGCAGCGTGCTACAGTACCCGGCAGCTTGCTACAGTACCCGGCCCAATGGGCCGGCCCATTTGGTTTTTTTTTTTTTTTTTTTTTTTGTAGGCAATGTAAAAAAAACCCTCGCATAAATAGAAAAAAAAATACAAAATTATTGGACTTATTCGATAAAACAATACTCGCGACGTGAGGCCCAACACATAAGCCCATATAAAAAAAAAACAAAATATTAAACATGAGACCGAAAAAATAAACCCGCACAAGTAAAAAATAGAAAAGAATAAAAATAAAATTTTAACGCAAAAATTAACCCGCACTATTAAATATGAGACCGAAAAAATAAACCCCCACATAATACAATAAAAAAACGCTATGTTCCCATAAAATTATATTAAAAAAAACCCCGTATAGCAAAAAAAAAACCTTTAAACATGAGCCCCACACATAAGCCCATATAAGAAAAAAAAAACAAACTATTAAACATGAGGCTGAAAAAATAAAACCACACAAAATAAAAAATAAAATAATAATGCCTCGCAACTATGCGAATAAATTAACCTCCCGCAGAAATGGTTAAAAACTACGTCGTTTTGACGTTGTTGCTACAGTAACCGGCCCATTGGGCTCCCATTTTGGGTCGGCCCATTTGACAATTTTTTTTTTGGTTTTTTTTTTCTTTAACTTAGCAACTTAAAAAAAAAATTGCTCGGCACAAAATATGAAACAAAATTATAAAAATACTTATTTATTCAGATCAAAAAATATCCGCGACATGAGACCAACACATGAAGCACCATATAAAAAACAAAACATATTAAACATGAGACCGGAAAAATAAAACCGCACAAATTAATATAAAAAAAATTGTTCGGCACAAAATAGGAAAAAAAAATACAAAAGTATTGATTTATTCAGATCAAAAAAATACCCACGACATGACGACCAACACATAAGCCCATATAAAAAAAACTATTAAACATGAGACCGGAAAAATAAACCCGCAAAAAAAAAAAAAACGGAACCAATAAATCGCCAGGTCCGGACGGTTTCTCATTTGATTTTATTCGTACTTTTTGGGATATTCTTAAGCATGATTTTGTTAATGCGATCCGTGAGTTTTTCATCTCAAGTAAGTTCCCTCCTGGATGTAATTCATCCTTCATTGCTCTAATCCCTAAGAAACATGATGCGAAGTTTGTTAAAGATTACAGGCCAATTAGTCTCATTGGGTGTTTTTACAAGATCGTTTCTAAGATTTTGGCTAATCGTCTTAAGATGGTAATATCTGAGCTTATTAGTGATGTTCAATCTGCTTTTGTATCCAACCGTCAAATTCTTGACGGTCCTTTCATCTTAAATGAGCTTATTTCTTGGTGCAAAGCTCATAAATCGAAAGCCATGATTTTTAAAGTGGATTTTGAAAAGGCTTTTGATTCTGTGAGATGGGACTTCTTAGATATTATTTTAAGAAACTTTGGGTTTGGCATTAAATGGAGAGGATGGATTCAAGGATGTCTTTCGTCGGCTATGGGATCTATTCTTGTTAATGGTAGTCCGACCGCTGAATTTAAGTTCCACAAGGGTTTGAAGCAAGGAGACCCCTTATCTCCTTATTTGTTCATCTTAGTTATGGAAAGTTTGCATCTTTCTTTCAATAATATCATAAATGCTGATCTTTTTAAGGGTATCCGATTTGATGATTCGTTGACGTTATCTCATCTTTTCTATGCTGATGACGCAGTCTTCATTGGCAAATGGGATAGAGCAAACATCCTTACCATAGTTCGTATGCTCAAATGCTTCTTTTTGGCTTCGGGTCTTCAAATCAATATTCTTAAGAGTAAACTCATGGGCATTGGAGTCTCTAATGAGGAAGTTCTTGCGGCAGCTAACATTATTGGGTGTTCTACTTTTTCCACTCCGTTCTCTTATCTTGGTGTCAAGGTTGGGATGTCTCCTTCTAGGAGAAAGGCTTGGGATGAGATAATTGGTAAGGTTTCTAACAGATTATCAAAATGGAAAATTAAGACTCTTTCCGTTGGTGGACGTCTTACGTTAATCAAGTCTGTCCTTACGTCCTTGCCTCTTTATCATATGTCGCTTTATAAAGCTCCTTTGGGTGTTCTTCGTGACTTGGAATCCCTTCGCAGAAAATTTTTTAATGGTGCCGATATAAATGAAAAGAGATTCTCTATGATTAGTTGGAACAAAATTTTGGCTTCTAAACAAAAAGGAGGGCTAGGTGTGTCCAGCTTCTTTGCGCTTAATAGATCCTTATTATTTAAGTGGGTTTGGAGATTTCTTTCGCAGGATGCATCCCTTTGGCATCGTCTTATTGCTGTTTTATATGGCAATCGTTCTCCTTTTGTTCACACAGGTTCGGTTTCCAGTTTATCCCCTTGGAATTGTATCTTGAAAGAGCTCAATTCTTTGTCCGCAAAAGGTATTAACCTTCTTGCGCTTTTGAAAAAGAAAGTGGGAAACGGTGCGAACACTCTCTTTTGGGAAGATTGTTGGATTAATGATGTCCCCCTTAGCAGATCTTTTCCTCGTTTATATGCGTTGGAGCTCAAAAAAGGTATTACGGTTGCAGATAAACTCATTGATGCTTCGTTTGTTGCTTCTTTTCGTAGAAACCCCCGTGGAGGGGTGGAAGAAGAGCAGCTTCACCATCTAGTTGAACTTGTTGGGTCTATATCTTTATCTCCTTCCAATGATCGATGGGCATGGCTTCTTGGATCTTCTGGTGAGTTTTCGGTTCACTCGGCTAGAACATTTATTGATGATATTCTTTTACCTTTTGTTGGTGACTTTACTAGATGGGTGAAAGTGGTTCCAATAAAGGTAAATATTTTAGCGTGGAAAGTTTGTTTGGATAAGCTCCCCACGAGACTTAACCTTTCACTTCGTGGGATTGATATTCCTTCTATTATATGCCCAAATTGTGGTTTAGCTGGAGAATCATGCTCGCATCTTTTCTACTCTTGTAATTTAGCTCGGACTTTATGGCGTAAAATTGCTCGATGGTGGGAAATTGATATTCCAGATTTTTCTTGTTACGAAGAATGGATTGCTTGGTTCAAAACTACTCGGTTTTCTAAAACTCAAAAGGAAATGCTAGAAGGGGTCTTTTATGTTATGTGGTGGATGATTTGGAAATTCCGCAACCAAGTGCTTTTTGGATCTTCTCATCCGCGTATGGAACTTCTTTTTGATGATATTGTTTCGTACTCTTTTACTTGGTGTTCCAATAGATGTAAAAACAATATTGATTGGATTTCTTGGATGAAATGTCCTAAATCCATATCCTTGTAATTTCTAGCTCCTTGCTAGTTTTTTTAATAATATCAATTTGCCGTTCAAAAAAAAAAATTTAGGGGGTACATATATCATAAGCCTTTGACATAAAATAACGCATTCATATGTTTCTCTGAATTGAACTACAAATAATTCAATAATAGGTTATTTGATTGCGACACATTTGACTTTTTAATTATATATATATATACTATATTAGGGTGAAAACGATGTCGTTTTGACATCTATGCTACAGTGCCCGACCTATTGGGCTCCCATTTTGGGCCGACCCATTTGGCAAAAAAAAAAAAATTTTTTTGTAGGCGATGTAAAAAAAACCGCTCGGCATAAAATAGAAAAAAAACTACAAAAATATTGACTTATTCAGATAAAAAAATACTCGCGACATGAGGCCCAACACATAAGCCCATATAAAAAAAACAAACTATTAAACATGAGACCGAAAAAATAAACCCGCACAAATAAAAAATAGAAAAGAATAAAAATAAAATTTTAACGCAAAAATTAACCCGCACTATTAAACATGAGACCGAAAAAATAAACCCGCACAAAATACAATAAAAAAACGCCCTGCAGTAACGCGCGATTCTCATTTAAAGCCAATGTTCCCATAAAATTATATTTAAAAAAAAGCGCACGATCAACTTTTAATTTTTTAAATTTTTTTTTTTCGTCATTTTCAAACGGCTATAAAAGTAGGACACGTGTTGATCGAGTTTTTCCACTGACCAAATCACGCGTTTCTACATGGGTTGTTTTGGTAAAACTCTTGTGTCAGGGTCAATACAACAAACTTGTATATCAATTTGGTTGTTTCTGTAAATTTCTCAAAATAATACGTACACAGTTAAGTTTTAAACTTAAACCTTTTGTTAAAAGAATCAGTCAACTTACCACAAAACTATTTGATAGTACTTTTCTACTACGCTAAAAAAAAGTTGTTCCAATTCAAATGTGTAAACAAACGCTGTTGTGAATGCTCTAAGATGTATGTAACAATGGTCTTTAATCAAATTGTTAGGTTGAAGTTTTGCCAAAGACGTATGATAGATTTTTGAGATAGGTAGCTGTGTCATATAATAAAAGAAAAAGAGTTTTGCTAATATGTGCCTAGTGGGCACACAAATGCATTTAATGAAGATAAAATTTATTTTTAAATCAAAAAATGCATTTAATGAACGTTAATTAAAATCATAAATCATCTTGATTAGATAAAGATTTGATATTAATAATCATAAACATTTCATATATAAATAGCTAAACATGTACCAATAGGCACATGTTAACAAAACTCATAAAAAAAAGTATAATTACCAAAATTACCATAATGTGGTTGTCTTGGGAGATTTTTTTAAGAAGGAAAAAATACTCGTATTAACATATCACTGCAACAAATATGTCGTTCGTATACGTTTTGTTTATAAATCCTCAAGCTTAAAAGTGTGAAGATTAAAAACTCGCACTTGAAAGCGTGAGGCGTTGTTTCATATTTATATTTGTGTAAAATTACTTGCTATGCCCGATTAATTCACATATAAACTAATGTGAATGTGAAAATATGCTCTAATGAACATGAAAACTTAACTAGTTGGTTGTAGTGTATCTAAATAAATAATTAAATCATGTAGTATCTGGCATAATCCTTTACGCTAATTATACAAAACACTTTGTTATTTATTGTTTTGGCTCTTGGCTAAGAAATTTTTCTAGCAAGAAAAAGGAAATTTTGTTCTGCATTTTTTCGGACAATTTAACGCACTTTATTAACAGGATAAGACATTATTTTCTGATTTTCGGCTTCGTATTTTCTGTGTTTTACTACTTTTGACTTACCAGACTTAATATTTTA